>ML335932.1:0-35365 GCA_005239505.1 Nicotiana paniculata
TAAACAGGAATTGTCAGGAAGATTAGCCAAGTGGGCCATAGAACTAAGTGAGCATGAAATAATGTATCAGCCTAAGACTACAATTAAGTCTCAAATACTAGCTAATTTTGTTGCTGACTTTAGTAATTGCATTGTCCCTGAAGTAGAAAAAGAGTTACAACTTTTTAACGGTGCTAATCCGGGCCTATGGACCCTATTCACCGATGTTTCCTCAAATAAAAAAGGTGCCGGCTTAGGCATAGTCTTAATATCACCCACGGGGGAAAAGACACGACAAGCTATCAAGTGTTATCCTATAACTAACAATGACGCAGAGTATGAAGTTGTTATTGCAGGGCTTGAACTCGCACGGGATCTCTCAATCGAGCAAATTGTGATCAACAGCGACTCCCAATTGGTAGTAAATCAGATACAGGGGACTTACATTGCTCGAGCGACTCGAATGCAACAGTATCTTGAAAAAGCACGAGAGCTCGTTAGACAATTCAAAACACAGAAGGTAATGCAAATACCCAAAGAGGAAAATGCAGAAGCAGATGCGTTAGCTAACCTCGCAGCAGTCACGGAAGTAACAAACAAAGACAATGCAATTGTCGTCCAACTATTTCATTCAATGATCGACCAGAACAGGAATGAGGTAACTTTCAACAACTTAACCTGGAACTGGAGAAACAAAATTCTTAACTTTTTGCAAAATGGCTCCGTACCTGAAGACAGGAAAGCAGCTCAAGCACTTCGCCGCAAAGCTACACGGTATTGCCTTATTCGCAACTCGCTTTATCGCAAGATGTTCGGAGGACCCCTAGCTAAATGCCACGGACCTAACCAAACGAAATTTGTGATGAAAGAAGTCCACGAAGGACACTGTGGAAATCACTCAGGGGCGATATCCTTAGTGAAAGCCCTAATCAGACCTGGATAATATTGGCCTAAGATGGAAGAAGAAGCCGAGAACTTCGTATCCAAATGTGGCAGGTGTCAAAGGTTTGCCAAACATGCATCGACCAGCGGAATTATTGCATCCAATAATATCCCCATGGCCCTTCATGAAGTGGGGTATGGACATAGTGGGACCTCTTCCCACAGCTAAAGGACAGGTACGATTTTTGCTCATGCTAACCGATTATTTTACAAAATGGGTAGAGGCAGAAGCAATCAAACAAGTGCGAGAAAAGGAAGTTAAAAACTTTTTATGGAGAAACATAATATGCCACTTTGGAATACCAAAGGAGATCGTGTGCGATAATGGCCCACAATTCATAGGCTCGCAAATCACAAAATTCTTTGAAAGTTGGCAAATCAAACGGATCACATCAACACCATACCACCCTGTGGCTAATGGTCAATCTGAGTCAACGAATAAGGTCATCATCAATAATCTAAAGAAGCGACTAGTTAAAGCCAAAGGAAACTGGCCCGATGAGTTACCAGCGGTATTATGGGCATACAGAACAACTTCAAAAATAGCCACGGGAGAAACCCCGTTCGCACTTGTTTATGGGTCAGAAGCTTTAATACCTGTGGAGATTGGCGAACCAAGCATAAGGTTCTCAACAGCCATGGAGGGAGAAAACGACGACGAATTGAGGACCAATCTGAACCTGCTCGAACCACGGAGAGAAGCAACAATGATACAAATGGCAGCTCAAAAACAAATCATAGAGCGTTATTACAACCGTAAAGCTCATCTCAGGTACTTCAAGATTGGGGACTTTGTCCTCAAAAAAGTTTTTCAATCAACAAAAGAAGCAGGCGCAGGAAAGCTAAATCCAAATTGGGAAGGACCTTACAAAATCCGAGGCATAGCTGGGAAACGCACCTATGAGTTAGAAGCTATGGACCGCATAGTTCTACTAACAAGCTGGAACATCATCCACCTAAAGAACTATTACTTCTAAGGAAAAGAATACCCCCCGTCAGGTATCACACGTTCAAATTTATTTTGAACATTTAAATATTTTTACTAACTTTTTTAGATGATAGGCATAAAGCTAACCCATCACTAGTTGATGATATTATACTTGCAAAGACGCGAGGAAATAACACAATTCCTGATCTAGGGTTACACTTTCTGATGGACGTTTTAAAGGGTTAAGCAGTCATCATCTAAAAAACTATATACCTTCGAGTACGGAATGTTTTTTCTTTTCAGGAAAAGTACCACAAGGAAGGAATAATCAATTGCTCGAGATTTCATTCTTCAAAGCTTAAACACTTGGGGGACTATACAGTATGGAAGGCTAAGACGAAGTAAAAAAGACTATCATAAAGTCAAAATCTCGAGCCTGAAGACCCATCTATCCAACGAGACAAGTGATACGAGAAGAATCGAAGAGATCAAAAAGAGTCATCCAAATACAAAGCCTAATGCACAAATGCAAAAAGAAACTTCGAACATGTTCAGGTTGAAAGGCAAAATATTAGTCATGAGAAAAAAATGTACATCTTTATACTTATTCAAAGTTGTTGTAACAAAAATAATTAGGGTTAAAAGATCATCATCAGTGTTCTCATTCAAAAAAAACTGCTATCAAATAAAATAGTTATGGATGAAAGATCTAAATCCTTGTATTTGTTCAAAGAATTGTTATCAAATAAAAACAGTTATGAATAAGAAAACATTTCCCTCGTACTTATTAGAAAACTGTTTCCAATGAAAACAGTTGTGGGTAAAAACCCCAATCTTTATAAAAACTGTTAGTAGTGAAAAACAGTTGTTCCCTTGTATTAATATCGAAAACTATTACCTATGAAAAAAAGTTACGAAATACAAGAGTATACCAAATCTGTTAAACAAAAACAGTTGCAACATGAGTTTTAGACGATAATCAAACATATGTAAAATGTCATGGAAGTTCAAACTAAAAACTTTCCTTGGAAACATTCTTAACCATGTGTAAAATTCCTATCACTCTATTGCATTATCATGAAGTTGAGACGTCTTCTTCATGTCAATTATAAAGAGCCCTCTTCCATAAATTATGCCTACTACAAAAAGGCACACATTTATGAAAAGTCATACTAGCATTAATATATTAAAACGGCTAAGCAAAAACTAAGTATTAACTTATACTTAGCCGTATAGAAATTTTTATATACATTGACGTGCCCCTAAGTTGTCATTTTAGGACTTTAAACAAATCTAAATTTACCCCCGATGGGACTGGGGGTAACCACCAATTGAGACAAAGATAAAAAAAGAGGGGTGAACCAACTAAACTTCTTCAAGAGGGGGATTGACTTCACTGACAGAAGGAGCGGGAGCAACTAGGGATGAAGAGGCATGAGTGACTGGAGTCTCACCGTCAGGTGAAGAGAGGTTATGACCTTGTTGAGCCTTCTCCGTGGCTTCCTTAGTTTAAGCTATTTCGCCACTAAGTTCAAAACCCACTTGACTCATTTCCGTCAATGTGTCAAGGCGAGAACTCATGTACGCCCAACAAGTTTTTCAAGTCTCTAATCTCCTCTGAGGCGCGGAACAGCTGCTCAGCAAATGAGGACTCCAGATTACTCTTGTCTTTATTAGCCTGATTGGAAGAAGCCTTCTCTACTGCCAGTTCTGTTGCCATGAGCCTCATCTGCCGCTTCAAGGTACTCCTTTCCTCTTCTAAGGCATCCATGTCAATCCTTAGGCTATTATACTGTGCTTTCCAATTATCAGCATTGGCCTGCAACTCTTTTGTATCCTGGTCCGTATGTGAGATCCTTTTCATAAGCTTCATGCCTATAAGATTAATCTACAAGAAATAAACCAATCAGATTTGATAAATTTCATATACGAAAATGAAAGAGGATAACCTGCATCATACCTTCAAAGAAGTATGCACAACCTCATTGGCCCATGTAAGAGCACTGTGGCTGGCTAGCTTGGCTTTCTCAGTGGGACCTATCAAAGGCTTGAGCCATACTTCGGGCTCACCCGTTTTCTTGAAAAGATTGCCCTCAGCTGGAACCTCTATTACCACATGTTGCATCTCTCTGCTAGAAGACCCTACTTCCCTAGCGGAAGGCATGGAAGCAGGCAGAGATGAAACAGCAACAGGCATGGAGGGTTGAGGAGCTGGAGAAGCCACGGGCAAAGTAGCAGGCACGGATGGTTGAAGAGTTGAGGAAGCTACGGGCAAAGCAACAGTAGAAACCGAAATAGCCAAAGGAGCAGATGAGACATCTTCTCTTAAAGAAGCAGGAAAGACAGCAGCTAAAGGGACATCGCCAGGAGAAAGGTCAAAACCTTCATGGAACTGGCAATCCACAGACTTATGAATGGGGGAATGTGAAACATCTTCAAGGGTAGAGGGCTCAGCCACAGACACGAAAGGCAAGGTTCTCCGTGGCCTGTGTACTAAAGCACCTTTTTCTTCTTCTTCTATGGAGTGAGACTCACCAATCTTACTCTTTTAGGAAGATGAACCAACAATAATCTCTTGGGCCTGAGCCAAAGACATCTTCGGGATAGATGAAGCAGACACCCCACGAGCAGAGAACCCTATCTAAAGGGAAAAATTTAAGCGACAAAGAAAGATAGACTCGAGTAAGGAAAGAAGAAAGAATAAAAGCTTCACTTATCATGGGTCTTTACATGCCAACCATACCTCCCAGCGAGGTACTTCTAAGATCTCTCTTCTAAAAGAGCAACGGACAACAATTTTTCTACCCAATCACGGATACCGGAGACATTCTCAATAGTATCCATGATTGCTGAGAGAAGAAGAAACAGATACAGTGTTAGTGAAACATCTCAAGTCAGAACGAGGATATGTAAATAGATGTGAGCTAAAGTATACTCACGTGCGCGATTCCACTTCTCAGGGAAGGGAAGATTTTCTTCACCCACTAAACCAACAGTGGGTACAGCAACATACCAGAGGTACCAACCCCTATCCTTATCTTTTCCAGGGGTTACTAACACTATTTTGCTCCTAGAAGTCACAGAAAAAACCCCTTCACAAAACAAGGTAGGAGAGAAGAGATGAATAAGATGGTTGAAATTAAAAGGAACCGAGGCTAAAGAAGCTAAACTCCTAAGACATGCGACAACTTGCCACACAAGCGGACCAACTTGTCCTAAGAAAATATTGAAAAAATGGCAGAGTTCAATTATGACTAGGTCAATGGGAGGTCTAAACCCTAGAGTAAAAGGGTATGTATAAAAAAAAGAATATCCTGTCTTGTAAGATGTTATTCTTTGATTACTATTTGGAATGTAGACAGGGAAATCAGGCCTCCAAAAACATTCCCTACGAACAAGGGATATCTGACCCTCAATTATAAGGGTTGGATACCTTTCAACACTCTCAAGGGAAGAAGATTGGTCTACAAGAACTTGATTATCTCTAGCAAAGACAAACTCAGCAGGGATAATTTCATCAACTCCAGGTTCACGAAGGCGTTTACCTCTACCTCTAGAAAGAGACCGAGAAGCCCTAAACCTCGGAGAAACTAGAGACCTAGCGGAAGGAGAGGGAACTATATGAGAAGAAGAGGAGCCTCTCGAAGGAGTGGATCCTAGACTCCTAAGTCTACCACCCCTCCGACTCTTAGTCGGAGCAGAAGATGGCATTAAATTTTCAATATCTATGATTCCTTGAGGTTGGTTTGAAGAAGACATGTTTACAACGGCAAGAAGAAAGTTCTTTACAAAAGACAAAGTTAGAAAGTGTTTCGTGGAAGCAAAGAAAAGAAGAAAGGTATTTATAGTTGAGGACAACCGTCAAACATGGAAAAAAAGAAAAATAATGATGAAAAGTCATAATTGAAGGTGTCACTTCGGGACTGACATAGCCGCAAAGAGCCCTAAAAGGTGTCGAGTAAATGCAGAACCAATCCAAGAAGGACACGTGGTATGACCATTAAATGGAAGTGACAAACGACGCCTATGGTTCAGAGAATGATACAATGTTTCGAGGTAAAGCGGCGGAAAAATATTCCCGCCATAAATAAATATCCACTTACCAAATATTAATCGATAAATATATGGTAAATAGGGGGGACTATCTGTATTGGTAAAAAAGAGTTTCACACGTAAGCCAGCTTTTGACAACTCAGGCAGTTATGTGGACACGGGAGAACGCGACAGCTAGATATGATTCTTTGAAGAGGTACAGAACAAAGAGGCACGATTCAATAAACCCTCAAGCTTATCAGCCACGGAAAACTAAACCTGATCAAAATAGGGAAGAGACACGGTCAGAATGAATCTGGACAAAGCTACGAGCAGATTCAAGAACCCACCATTGATTACTCGTACGTTATGTAACCGTACCCCAATTACCGTTATCCTTTGTAACGCCTCATCAATGTCATAATTAGTCATTAATGGGCAACCATAGCAAGAGTTGTACGTTATATCAAGGAATCTCCTATATAAGGGAGGGGAATACAGCTTGTAAAGGCATCTGATTCTCGAATACAATCTACTTTGCTTTTCCATATTTTTTGCAATATTGTCTATTATTCATTTTTCTTTATTTCCTTGATTATCAGTAACCCGTGTTCATCCTAGAAATAGATTTAGTCAAAGGATCTAATTCTTTGGTGAAACAGTCGCCACAAGTATGTTATTCGGATCGGGTTGCATGCCGCTACAGTGTGATGATGAGAAGGGTTAATATGTATTTATTTTCTTGTGTTTTACTTCCTATTTTCTGGTAAGAATTCATATTAGTTACGTGAGCTGAATAGTTCCATAATGAGTCATTTCTTATTATCATGTTCGAGTTATGGTCTATTAGTGCGATGTGGTATCATGTGAGGTTGTTGGCCATGTTTGGGGGTGATTTGTTGTCTGAACAGTTCATACTGGGTGAGACGGGACTATCAGATCAGGGATCAGTGCGATAAGGTTAGGTGAAGTGAATATTAAATAACAAATACCATTATTCAGGTTCATAATAAAGTGATGATTCTAGTCAAGATGAGGTATTCAAGGATTTGTTAACTCTGCAGTTGAGTATGAATTTATGTGCACTTCCTCTGTTGTGGTGGTATCGTCCGCATTATGGCAGAATGTCTGTATATTTGTTATGAGGTGCATCAGGAGCACCAGATTCGTGGAAATTTGGCTATTAAGGTTCTGGGAATGTCATTGTGGTCAGATGATGAGTTATGCGGTGCATGGTGCCGATTCAGCAAAGGTATGTAGTCATGTTCTGGTATGTCATGTGGTAGTTGATGCAGTGTTTACATATTGGAAATAGGCCTGGAAGAGAAAATTTCAAGTGTTGGAACTAGGTTCTGAGCTTATTATATGGATAAAAGAAGAAATCTTCAGATTTGATCAAGCTAATGTGCTCAATTGGATTGTGGTAGCACGGGCAGGTGGTCGGGATGTTAAACAGTGATTTCAGGTAACTCCAGAGCAGTTCTTAGCACGTTCGAGGACGAACGTCGGTTTATGTGGGGGAGAATGTAACGACCCGACCGGTCATTTTGAGCTCTAGCGCGTCGTTCGGTGGTTTGAAGTCGGGAGCAGCTTTGTTTCAGGTATTATGACCCGTGGGCGTGGTCGGAATTGAATTTCAGGAAGTTTAGAGTTGGTTGGAAAGAAAATTCTTATTCCAGAAGCCTTAAGTTGGAGAAATAGACTAAGATTGGAATTTTGAGTAAGCGACCTCCGAATCAAGATTTGAAGGTTCCATCAGGTTCGTATGATGATTTTGGACTTGGGCGTATGTCCGGATCGGGTTTTGGATAACCCGGGAGCGTTTCGATGCATATTGTGGGAGTTAGCATTTTAGAAGAATTTCATAGATTTGGGCTTGAAGTGCATTTCAGTGTTGCTGATGTCCGTTTGGGATTCCGAGTCTGGGAATAGCATAGTATGCTGAATCTGAAGTTGGGAGCGCGATCGGAAGTGAATTTGGATGTCCGAAGGTCATTTTGAAGTCATTTGGCTAAAGATAGGAATTTGAAGGTTTTTGATAAATCCGACCGGAAGTGGAAGTTTTGATATCGAGGTCGGAATGTGATTCCGGAAGTTGGAGCGGATCCATAATGTTGAATATGACTTGTGCGCAAAATTTGAAGTCAATCGGACGTGGTTTGATAGGTTTCGGCATCAGATGTAGAAGTTGGAAATTTCTAAGTTCATGAAGTTGGGATTTGGGTGCGATTCGTGGTTTTGATGTTGTTTGATGTGATTTGAGGCCTCGAGCAATTCCGCATTATGTTTTGGAATAGGTTGGTATAATTGGACGGGGTCTCGGGGGCCTCGGGTGGGTTCTGAGTGGTTAATGGATCAATGTTTGAAGTTGAAGAAGGCTTAAGGTTGTTGTCATCTAGTGTAACCGAACCTGCGAGGCTTTGACCGCAAGTGCGGCTAATGGCGCCGCAGGTTCGAGTTCCGGGCTGGAGCTGAGGAGGCCGCAGGTGCGGAAGATGGGTCGCACCTGCGGAAGCGTAGGTGCGGAGAAGGGACCGCAGAAGCGAGAAATGCTGGGTTGAGTCAGAGCCGCACCTGCGATGGAATTTCCGCAGGTGCGGAGCCGCAAGAGCGGCTATTGGACCGCAGGTGCGAAGAGAGGCCTGGGCAGAATGTTTTAAAGACAGGTTCTTGTCATTTCTCACCCATTTTTCATTGTCATGGGCGATTTTTGGAGAGCATTTCAAGGGGGATTTTCGTCAGGCATCAAGGTAAGTAAATTCCTTCCGTTTGTTAGATAAATACAAGATTATATGCATGGATTAGGCATGGAAATTAGTAGGAATTTGGGAAATTTTTGAAGAAACCTAGAAAAAAAATGTAAATTTGGAATTTAGCCACGAATTTGAGTATGGAATGTAGAGTAAATTGCATGATTGAACTAGTAGAGCTATGGGTAGAATGTATCTTCGAGAATTTCGGATTTTCGGGCACGTGGGCCTGAGGGCATTTTGGTCATTTCTCCTAGCGGGGTTGGGAAAGTATATAATCTGAATTTGTTGCGAGTATTAGGATGGATTTTCATTGATTTGCCGTTATGTGGTAGTTTCGGAGCGTTGTGCGTCTGTCAGAGTCATCAGAAGGGCTTGGAAGCTGGTATTGGAATTTCGGAGCGGGGTAAGTCTCCTTTCTAACTTCGTGAGGGGGAATCGTCCCCCTAGGTGAATTAATTTTGTACATGCTATTATCTTCGGGGTCTACGTATGCAAGAGGTGACGGGAGTTCATGCGTAGCTACTATTATGCCATGTCCGGGTAGTCTAGGACCCACTAGCATGCCTTACGTGTTATACCTGTAATCCTGCCTGAAATATTAAACTGTTAATATAATCGAAAACATAATTGAATACCTAAAAGAAAGCTAGAGTTCATTTTATTAATCTTCTAGAAAGAGAAGTGGTTCCGCTGTGGATATTTGTGTACCTGGACTGGGTTGTATCATGGAGTATCATTAAACTTGACAAACGAGTTTCAAAAACAAAGATTTCAAAACCTATATTTCATGTTTCTTTTAATAAGGATTTTACCACTTTCTTGAGGAAAAATGTCTTCTTGATAAAATACGCATTTATTATGTGAATATGTGTACATATGAGCACCTGAATCGCATGTATGATTCGCGAGCAGGCTAGCCTTATTATTTTTATGTTGACTGCATCGCATGATCGATTCGCGAGCAAGGAAAAATAGATGCATCTATGGTTCGAGCCGTTCGGCCCTTCGGCAGTGCACAATTTATTATTGTTGGTCCGCGCCGTTCGACCCTCGACATTTCTTGCGCATGATATTTGCTGCATAGTTGCTATGATTTTTGCCTGATTACTGGCCTGAAATATAAAATTATCAGTTGAAATGACAGAGATTTAAGGTTATTAAAAAGATCTTGGAAGAAGTTGTTCCTTCCCATCAATTTATTATTATTTGATTAAATCACCATGTTGATTAATTGTTAATATGACGAAGATATAAAGTGTTAAACGCGAACGAAGTTGAAATATATTTAAATCCCATTTTTATAAATTGCCTATGATAAATCATGCTTAGTGTCATACCTAAATATTCTAAATTGACCTTTAGTAAGTGTCTAATTTGACCTCTCGCTACTACCTCTCTGAGGTTAGGCGGACGACTTACTGAGTACACGTTGTTTTTGTACTCATGCTACACTTGTTGTGCATTTTATTGCACAGGTACTTTCATAGCAATGTGGAGGATTCTGAGACTTAGGAGAGCTGCATCATCCGGAGGCGACCCGCAGCTGACAGAGTCTCCTTCATACTGTATTACTTTATTTTTAAATTCCCTTGTCCAGTTATATTTCGGACAGGCTTTGTAATGATTGTATAGATTCTTAGAAATTTTCTCATGTACTTGTGACATCGGGTTCTGGGATATGTGTTGGGATATAATTGCTTAAATGTAATCTTTAAACCATTATTTTTAATTAACAGACTTTTATTTGGTTAATTTTTAATTAAGGGAAAAGGAAATGTTTTAATAAATGTTAAAACCGGAAAATTTATTCAATTGATTAATGATTTGGCTTGTCTGCTATTGATGTCCCACGCCATCACGACCTTAGGGGTTTTGGGTCGTGCCAGCATAGTGGTCACATACTTGGGCAGTTTGTTGTACATTTTGAGGACAACTATGTGGCCTTGAATGCGATCGCATTTCACGAATGCGGGCCGCATAGTTGTCGCATTCTTGCACCTTGATTTTTGCGGAAGGAGTTATGTGACGCACTATGCGATTGCATAACAGGTATGCGGACCGCATAGTGGTCGCATACCTGGGCAGTCCGGTTTCTTTTTGTCCCATTTGAGGGCCATTTATGCGACAGGAATGCGGACCGCATAGCAGGAATGTGATCGTATTCTTGACCGCATTTCTGCTTCGGGGCTTTTAAAATTCTAATTTTTATACCCGACCCCCAGTTCATTAAAACACTTACCCCCTTCCATTTTAAGGATTTTCTGAACAAAATAGAGAGTGGGAATAGAGAGCTCTTGAGAGAGAAGGTTCCATCTTCACCCAAAATTGATTCTTCACCATCACTTGGGCCTGGAAGTTATTGAGTAATTGTCATCTTCTTCACTCTAAGAGGTGAGTCCCCACCCCATTTCCTTTTAATTCTCAGGTTTTGGCTAAAAGGGGTAGAACACATAAATTGATTCTCGGAGATAAAAGCCAATATCTTGCATGCATGTAAGTTAAACTCCCTAATCTAATAAAGGGAAACGAGTTTGGGTAATTATTCACAAAAAGGGGGTTAGTAATCTAAGGGGTCACATAGCGTTCGATAAAATGCCTAAATGAGTTCGAGTTATGTTCATTGTTCCTTATTCTAAGTGAAATATGTCACATTGTGGAATAGATTGACGGTGCTATATGGTCCAGGGATTTGTGATAAAAAAAAATTAAAGGGGAATTACGATTCAAGGTATGTATGGCTAACTTTAATCTTCGTAGAGTCTCCTTGTTGGTGTCCGAGCATTCGGTATGAGTTTCTGGCTTATGCATATGTGAATCGATTGTTCTAATGTGTTGAGGCGTAAGATTTTGTTCTCTGATTTTCCTAGTTGATTACCATGCAACCATGTTATATGAACTTGTGAAAAGGTGATTCTTTATGCTTATTCTATCATGTGCAAAGCTCGTTAAACGTTGAATGCATCGGTATGAGAGGATGTGCTGCCAAACGAAAGAAATGATAAGGAATCAAATTGTTGAATGTACCTAACTGCTAAATGCTGTGTAGAAAGTAATGGGAAATGTGGATTTATCTAATTGAACTATATGTTGATGGTATGCCGTATATGACTCGCCGTTTGGTAAAGATTGTTATGGCCTTGACTTCACATGGTTATTTGGTTGTTATGAATGTATATTCTTGATGATGAAAATACTTGTGATTGAATTGATTGGTTGATGTTTCTATCAAATGTAATTGTACGGTGGGATCGGGTTGCACGCCGCAACAGAATTGTAAGGTGGGATAGGGTTGCACGCCGCAACAGAAGTGTAAGGTGGGATCGGGTTGCACGCCGCAACAGAAGTAATAAGGTTGTAATGTGTTTGTGAGATGGGATCGGGTTGCACGCCGCAACAGAAGAAATAAGGGTGGAATATGATTGTAAGGTGGGATCAGGTTGCGCGCCGCAACAGGGGAAACAATTGAAATAAGAAAATGTGAAAACCTCATTTGTGATTCTTTGTTTCCCTGTGCAATATTTGTTTGAGTTTCTTTAACTGCCTCTTATATGTGTATTGCTTGATTTTACATAGAGTAAAGTTTGTCTATACATGCTAGTACTATTCAATGGTACTAACGTCCCTTTTGCCGGGGGCGCTACATCTTTTATATGGATGTAGGTGGTTCTATAGCAGGTAGCTGGGTCTGCCGTTAGTGGTGCCTCCTCTTCATCTCTTCAGCAATTTTGGTGAGCCCCATTTCCTCTCGGGGTCGTGTGTGGCTGCATCATTCTCTTTTGCTTATGTTGTAAAAGGTATAGCCGGGGCCTTGTTACCGGCAAGTCTATGTAAACTCCTAACACTCTTAGAGGCTCCGTAGACATTATGTTGGTTGTATATATATATTTTGGGTAGTTGTCGTATTCACTCGTAATCGTGGTCCCGTATCGGGAATGTTGTATTTAGTATGTATATTTTAGGAATATCAAATGCTAAAACTTTAAAAAAGGAAAAAAAATGGACTTTATGTTTATGAAGGCACGTTTTGATTTTCTCTTGCTATTTCATATGAATAATGTATGTTATAAACACAGGGAAACGCGTTGGGTAGGAAAGGCAAATCAGGTTCGCTTGACCGGGTTCATTCGATTAGGCGCCGGTCCCGTTCCTCGATTTTGGAGCGTGAAAGTTTCAAACATTAATTCATTTCTTTAGTTCCTTAAAAATCTAGCATAACAATTTTCTTCAAAAATTGATTTCTAAAGCAAGGTACCTCGGAATTCAATTCCGGACATACGCCCAAGTCCCATATTTTACTACGGACCTCCCGGGATTGTCGGAACACTAATCCGGGTTCATTTACTAAAAATGTTGAACAAAGTCAACTAAAACTAAATTTCAAATTCCAAAAATTATTATTTCTCAAATTTTCACATAAAAGCTTTCTGGTTTCATGCCCAGACTACGCACGCAAATTGAGGTAATTAAAATTAGTCTTTTTAAGGCTAATGAGCCTGGAATGGAGTCTTAATTTATAAGATGACCCTTTGGGTCATCACAACCACAAAGGCATTAGAAGAAGCTTTAGCAGCACCAAGTCGCTCGTCTTCAAGTTCAACATGTCGAGCAACATCAAGAAAAGTTTTTATACTTTCATTGTGGGTCAAGTTAACCTTCAAATGTTCCCAACTATTGGCAAGAGACTGGATCACTGCCTGAACTTGTTGCTCATCCGAGAGAACGTGACTAGCACTCTTGAGTTGTGCTATCATGTTTGACATCACCCTAAGGTGTTGTTTGATGCTTTGATCATGACTCTTTTTGAAAGTGTCAAACTTGATAGTCAGCTGTCTAAGGCGGGTCACAGAAGTACCCCCATATGTTCCTCGTAAGTGTGCCCACATGGCATGAGCATTAGGAAATTCCTCACATTCACGAATCAATTCATCCACCACAAAACTCACAATGATTCCACGTGCAATGGAATCTGTCCTTTTCCAAGCTTTGTAAGCTTCAAGATCACTTCTGTGTTGAGTAGTGTTACCCTTCTGGTTGACTTAGAACATGGTTTATGCCTTCGAGAGCATTCTTCTCATCTAGGACATACCATATCTTACGACTCCAGATGTCGTAATTGTCACCATTTAGTTTCTCAACTTTTTTTAAGTTAGCAATAATACTTTTTGATGCCATGTCTGTAATTAAGAGACAACCATGCAAGTTTATTTATCAATTATGCATGTGTCATACACATTAAAGCAAATTAATTCTAATGAAGGTTTCACATTTACTTTAAATCTAAAGGATATGTAACTATCCAATTATCATCTACGATCTAAATATTTAACCAAAATTTGAAATTAATTTCTTAATGTGCATTAATATGATAAAGACTATAATCACTAGGATTTTGAGTCTTATTATTAACACCATATTCTAGAGTAACATATAATAACAACCAATCCAAAATAGGATAAAACACAGAGATATATATTCATAATATATCAAAAATAAAACAAAGTAGTTCATAAAAATAACACTTAACTAAATTAAGTTATCATGGGAAATTTTTACCCATCTCACTCCTAGAGCCACCAAGAACCTCCATAATGGTTCGTTAGGCCCAATTTCTCCATAGGTTTCAATAAGTTCATTCTTCCAGAAATCTGATAAAGAATGACGAAGGCATCCCTATCCTTAACACTAAGGAATTTGCTATCAATTTCATCTAATTTTATCCTAAAAACTTAGTAAATCAAGCAAATTGTCAAAAGGAGCCATTTTTATTTTCTTGAAAACCTCAAGAAGTCTTCTTCCTTCCCTTTTACGTGCCTTATTTCTCTGTTCAGATTCTGATCCTTGAATCATTTCTTATGACTTCAGGCCCTGAATCTGAATCAACTAGAGTTTTGATCCTCTTGCGACACATTCTTCTACTATTTTTTTTTTTTGCTTCTCTATCAATATCACTCCCACTTGGAACAATTTGAGCATGTTCCCGTTCAGCCATATCTGAAATAGGAACAAGAAATCGGAAATATTGGATTTTTAAAGTAGAAGACAAAAAGAGGATCATAAAAAGGTTTTAAAGTTGGAAGATTCCGTTTTTCACATAAAAAAATATTTTCGGAAAGCCCAAAATGAGTATATCATGAATATATAAGTTTTAGGCAAAAATATTTAATAAGTTATTTCTAAAACGCTGAAAACAGAAGCAGTTTTTCGTTAGAAAAATAGTCAAAAGGCTGCCAATCTCCAAAAAAACATCTCTCATTTTTAATCCGTTTTTCACATATAATATATTTTCGGAAAGCCCAAAACGAGTTGATCAAAATTATATAAGTCTTAGGCCAAAATATTTAACAAACGATGTCCAAAACGCAAAAAAACCAGAATCAATTTTCTCTGAAACTTGTCAAAAATAGGCCAACAAAAAAAAATCTCAACCTAAACTTATAAAACAGCGATTTCAAGACAAGTTACATGAATAACTGGATCATTCAACCATGGCTATGATACTAATGTAATATAATTCAGAGTAAAAACAACAGATTGTGTACATTAAATTCGCAGTGGATATTGTTGTTGTTGCTACCAAATGAATCTGCCCCAAGTCTCCTTTGATTTCACTAGGAAATCAAGGTTAAAGTTCACAAACTAAATGTCTTTTAGTGTGATGATGTAATCTAGAAAGTCAGGATTACTTTTCCTTCTTTCTGGTGTTTCCTTTTTTGTTTTTATACGTAATGTCTCTCGTGCTCTCTCTTTTGAAGCAGAAGACTTCCCCTTTTTATTAGGAGAGGTTGAATAGTTATTAGATAATTGTTCCCTCTCCTTTTAAGGATAAGTTTGAACAGTTATAACGCAACTGTTCATCCTTTATTTTAAAAAATCAGATAATCCTTTATTTACGGGTCGGGTAAGATTGGATCGGATCGGTTCACATGGGCGACCCACAATCCCAAAAACTTACATATCCCCTTAGCACATGGTGGAAAAGACCCAAGCCAATATTACATCAACTAGACACACAATTCATACGACAAATAGTTCGTGGGACCTGTGAGCATCAAGGCTTGCCTTCAAGTTTTTATAAGCCCTATATAGGAATTCAATCACGTATGGAAATAATTCACTTTTAATATGAGGATATCAGTATTCACAATACCCCAGACTTCACTACTTTAGTAGTTACTCATTCGATCCCTCATCCTCTTTAAGAGGTGAACTCGAGTTCAAGTTAAACTTTATATACGCAATTACACTCGACATCTATATGGTCAGTGTAATATCCGGCTTGTGTACACAAGTCGGATTATTTTAAATTAATCGAATTCCCTTTCTACTCGAATCTATCTGTTCCAAATCAACTACTTTCTTAGACATGCACTGCACTATCGAATCATTCATGGCTATTAGTGACATGCTAAGGAGAAACATTGATTGAAATTTCAAGAAACGGTAAAAGGTCAAAGGGTATTCCAATGAAAAGTTAATTTTAACTTTTAAGGGTCTCACATAATGAAGAAGGAGGGAACCATTCTTTCATTAACCATTGTTCGCATAACACACGTGGTATGAAACATGTGTTATGTTGTTCTCACCTTATTCTGGTGCACGTGTCTCATTTCTTTTAATTATCCAACATCGTACAGACCTTGGTCTAGACACCTCTTGATGTCTAACCCGAGTTTCTCTCTTCAGTGATCCTCAAACTCATTTTCTTAGAGAGACTCTTGTATGGTATATAAAGCACGTCATAGCATGACAGTGAAAATTATCTCTTCACGTTCTCTGGCGTAAGAGGTCATTCCTCGTGTGAAAGATCCAATCTCGCGAATTGTCCAACACATTTTATTTATAAAACGTTATCACATGCATATGAGACATAAATTCAATAGTCTTACTTTGATGAGAATATCATAACAACAAAGTTGTTTTACAATACATAAATATCATCATTTCCTACGCAAACCTAGAGCCTTAACATGTTTTTCAAACAGGTCTCTAGATATGGCCTTTTTAAAAGGATCAACTATCATTTCGCGAGTAGGAATGTATTGTATATTCACTTCTCCACTTGCTACTATGTCTCTCACAAATTTATATTTGATATCAATGTGTTTGGTTTTACTATGATACTTAGGATCCTTCATATATGCGATGTCCGCCTGACTGTCGCGATATAAAGTCTTGGGACCCTTAGAATTCTTTGAAACATTCAAATGCTCAAAGAATCTCTTTAACCAAACAGCTTCTTGTACTACAGATGCACAAGCTACTGTCACGACCCCAAACCCTAACTGGCCGTGATTGCGCCTATCGTGATACTAGGCTAGCCAATTCACTGAAAGTAACATAATGATTTCCCATTTAGTACATCAAATATCCGAATTTTCATAATAATTATGTTTCTTAAGCATTTCAAAAAATAAAAAAATGATTAGAACATCTAAACACAACCCCAACATCTGGAGTCAACCGTCATGAGCATCTAAGAAGTGATACAATCAACTACAAATTCTCTACTACAATAAGTCTGGGAAGTAAAATAAAATGACAGAGTAGGAAGGAGAAAGAGTAGGCTGCGGACGCCGAGAAGCTACCTCGCAATCTCCGAACAATGCTCCAAATGCGGTGGCTCAACTATCGCTCTGCCCCGGTACCTGAATCTGCACACAAGGTGCAGGGAGTAACGTGAGTACGCCAACTCAGTAAGTAACCAAAGTATCTAAAAACTTGAGTGCAGTGAAGAGCATTTAAACTTTATAGTTTAATAAAAATAAGTACCAGTAAAGGTAATAGATCAAGTCAAGAGTCCACATTTACCAAAGATTTCACAATACTCAAGTTTTTCCGTATAAACTTGTATAAAACATTAGTCGACATTTATCAAAGAGGCTCAGTGTAAAGAAAAGTGAAAACAAGTCTCATAAAAATATCAGACACTCGAGCACAGTATCACGCACAAATAAAGCCTCTCGGGGAAGCCTCTTAGTCACTTGTGACTCTACTCTCATAAGCCAATGCTCACACTCAGCACTCTCACTCATCAGGTACCATATAACAATTGTTGTGGTCTCATAATATATATATATATATATATATATATATATATATATATATATATATATATATATATATATATATATATATATATATATATATATATATATATATATATATATATTGCTACGGCGTGCAGCCCGATCCACATAACATACGCTGCGACGTGCAGCCCAATCCATATAATAGTCGACTGCGCTCACTAGGGGTGTACAGACTCTTGGAGCGGCTTCTGCAGCCCAAGCACTATATTGCTGCGGAGTGCAGCCCGATCCAATATATATACTACTGCGGCGTGCAGCCCGATCCATATAATATATATACTGTTGTGGCGTGCAGCCCGATCCATATAATATATACTGTTGCGGCATGCAACCCGATCCATATATAATGTATATTGTTACGGCGTGCAGCCCGATCGATATGTTGTTGACCCAAGTCACTGCATGGTTTTGAAGATTGACAAATGCCTACCTAGTTGAACTAGGTCCATCAGGCAAACATCTCGAATGAACCAATTAGCACAAGAACCGTACATGCACAGGAGATAAACGTGATTTGTGAATTATCCATGAACTAAGTGGTTGTCTCCTAATGCGAAAAGGTTGCAAATTGATAAGGGGTTAGAGTTCGAGTTCAGCAAGGACAGAAATAAAGGAAGGAAGTTGAGATAAACACAAACTCTTCCACCAAGGAAGAGTTGCATTAGAACTAAACAAGAACATCTTAACTTCTGGTGCTATATAATGTTGAAGTATTCCTACTGAAGAACCATTCGCACAAAGACAAAATTGAAGCAAGAACTGAAGGCAAAATTACCAGAGAAATTTTGCAAGCAGAATCATTGTGCGATACAAAGGCTACTGGCCAGCTAGAAGAGCCAGTTCCATCTGTTTTGTCTTTCGAGTCTAGTTGGTTGTAGTAGGTGATTCGATATTGTATCTTTCAGCTTTATTAGAAGCAATTGTAATAGGTACACATTGTTCAAGTTAGAGTTAACTTGAAGCTTGTCGCAGTTAGCTAGAAGCTAGGTTGGTACAAAGGGATTAGAGTTAGTCCTTAGGTATACAAAAGAGTTTATTTTGTAAATCTTGTTTGGCTCAGAGTTGTAGTGAAGAGTTTGGGAAAATCCTACTGAGGAGTAGATCGTGGTTTTTTCACCTTTTGAGCCAAGTGTTCCACGTAAAAATCTCTGTGTTTTTACTTTACCGCATTTATTATTCCGCACTAGTAGAAGTTGGAATACCAAGAAGAACCAGGTTCTTCTATTGAGACAGCACTCAAAAAATTGGACACCACACAAATCACCCCCCCCCCNTGGCCAGTATTACTCTTGGTGGAAGAACAGGATGAAGGACCACCTGATTGGAGAAGACTATGAACTTTGGGACATAGTCACTGATGGTCCTCTAGCTACCATGATGAAGACTGTTGAAGGTATAGATGTACCAAAGACTAAAGTTGACTGCACTGCTGAGGATCTAAAGAAATGGGAAAAGAATGCAAAGGCCAATAAGTGGCTAGTGTGTGGACTAGGTCCAGACGAGTATAGCAGAATCCAAAGTTGCACCACTGCCAAAGAAATCTGGGATACCTTGCAAGTAGCCCATGAAGGAACACCTCAGGTAAAAAGATCAAGAGGTACTCTTCTATACTTACAGCATGAAAACTTCACTATGAAAGAAGGAGAGACAATCCAAGAGATGTACACAAGGTTCACAACTTTGACAAATGAACTTAAGTCTCTTGGTAGAGTCATTCTTGAAAAGGACAGGGTAGAGAAGATCCTGACAAGGGTCTTACCAATCTCCTGGGAAAGCAAAATCACTGTTATCCAGGAATCCAAAAATAAGGCAACCCTCAGATTGGATGAACTAATTGGAAACCTTACTTCCTATGAGCTTAGAAGGCAGACAATGAAGATGGATGGTCCAAAGAAGGAGAGGAGTCTAGCACTGAGAATCACTGAGGGAGCAGATCTTGAGGAAGATGAGATGGCCATGATTACCAAAGAATTCAGAAACTTTCTAATAAGGAAGAAGGGCATCTCTAGAGGAGGAAATTACAACAAAGCAAAAGCTCCAGAAAGGGCAACCAACGAGGGATGCTACAAGTGTGGAAAGACTGACCATCTTATCAAGAACTGTCTTCTGTGGGAAGTGGAATGGAAAAATGAGAGATATGAAAGAAGGAACAGGAAGAAGGAACATGTCTAACCCAAGAAAACCACAACAAAATCTATGGTTGTTGCTTGGGGGGAAAGTTTAGATGAAGAATCAGAATATGG
The DNA here is from genome assembly GCA_005239505.1 of Nicotiana paniculata. NCBI lineage: Eukaryota > Viridiplantae > Streptophyta > Magnoliopsida > Solanales > Solanaceae > Nicotiana > Nicotiana paniculata. The sequence goes on from ML335932.1 coordinate 19,967, forward strand.
TGAGAATGAAGATCAGGCGCTCATGGAAATTGGAGAATCCGATGAGGAATCACATGAAGAACCAGAGGTAAGTATCTCCCATCTTAAAAATAAAAATAAAGTTCCTATCTAAGAAAAAACTGTCTGAGTTGCTACTTGATTTCATGGATGATTCCGAAGAAACAACCAAAGAGAAGGAACAACTCTCTACAAAATGTGAAATGCTAAAGGAAAAATGCATGAACCTGGAAATCAGACTTAGTGAATCTGAATCGAAAAACATTGTCTTGTTGAACCAGGTTCATCCAGTTGAAACTAAGATTCTAGAACTAAAATCTGAAAACTTAAAGCTAAAGCAAGGATCCAGTAAAAAGGTTGTTGATCATTCTCATATCATGTTAGAAGAAAATATGGGAAAACTAAAAGATAAGATGTATGCCAAGGATGAACAAATAAGAACTATTAAAGAAGAACTTGGCAAAGTCAAACATGAATTAGATCGAACTTGTAAATGGAATAAATCCTCTGATGCCCTGATATGGCTTCAAGAGAATCATAGTAGCAACCGGAGAGGGATTGGCTTTGGAAGTCAATTGCCCAAGTGGGATCCCAAAAGCAAGTATCTCACTCTCCCTGAGAATAAAATCTGCACCCATTGTGGTAGGACTGGCCACTACAAAATTGAGTGTACTGCAAAAGAGTAGGCCAGTCGAAGAAATGAGAGTTTTGTTAAAAAGAAAAATCGGCTACCAAGTTGGGATAGAAAAAGCTTGATTCATCAATTCTCTCATAGAAAAGGACCCAAACTAGTTTGGGTTCTTAAAACTAACCCCTGAATTCTTTTTGTAGGTTCAAGTGAGAGGAAGCTTCCAAATTTGGTATTTGGATAGTGGCTGCTCAAAGCATATGACAGGGAACATGGAACAGTTCCTTTCACTTGAAAGTCTCAAAGGAGGAAATGTCTCCTTTGGAAACGGAAAGAAAGGTGAAATTATTGGGGTTGGTAAGGTAGGTAAGGATGACACAAGATCCATTGAACATGTGTATCCGATAGATGGTTTGAAATATAGCCTGATCAGTGTGTCACAACTGTGTGACAGAGGTAACCTAGTTGCCTTTACTTCCACAAAATGTTTTGTGATTAACCTGCTTACTGACAAGATTGTTTTGCAGGGAAAAAGAATGAATAACATCTATGTCATAGACTTGTCCACACTGTCTGAAAATGAACTCACTTGCCTAAGTGTGTTGGACAGTGATCCCCTCCTGTGGCACAAAAGACTTGGTCACGCAAGTCTAAATCAGCTAAACAAACTAGTCTCTAAAGACTTAGTGGTAGGGCTTCCTAACATTAAGTTCAAGGAAGACAAAGTTTGTGAGACATGTGCAAGGGGGAAGCAAGTAAGATCTTCTTTCAAAAGTAAGAAAATGGTCAGTACCACCAGGACGTTGGAACTGGTTCATATGGATCTATGTGGTCCTATGAGAACTCTGAGCAGAGGTTGTAAGAAATATGCAATGGTGCTAGTTGATGACTATTCAAGGTTCACTTGGACCTTATTTCTGACATCTAAGGATGAAGCATTTGATATGTTTACCTCAATTGTTAAGAAAACTCAAAATCAATTAGGAAATCAACTAGCATCAATAAGATCTGATCATGGTACTGAATTTGAGAATGCAAAGTTTGCTGAGTTCTGTGATGAACATGGTATCAATCACAATTTTTCTTCCCCTAGAACCCTACAGCAAAATGGGGTTGTTGAAAGAAAGAATAGAACTCTTGAAGATATGACAAGAACCATGCTTCTTTCTAGAAAACTACCGCATAGCTTCTGGGCAGAAGCAATAAACACTGCATTCTATATAATAAATAGAGGTATGACCAGGCCTCTGGTAGAGAAAACTCCTTATGAATTACTTAAAGGGAGAAAGCCCAACATATCCCACCTTAAGGCTTTCGGATGCAAGTGCTTTGTGCACAATAATGGCAAAGATTACCTAGGAAAATTTGATCCCAAAAGTGATGAGGGAGTATTCTTGGGATATTCATCACATAGCAAAGCTTATAAAGTGTATAATAAAAGAACTATGTGTGTAGAAGAAAGTGTACATGTTGTCTTTGATGAAACTAACACTCTTGCTGAGAGACAGGAACCAGAAGATGAGGAGCTTGGATTGGTGAGAAGTAGTGAAAACATTGAAGCAAACATAGAAGATGGAATAGGTGATGGACCAGGTCCAACTACCCCAAGCAACACGATAGGGGGAATTCAACATATGAACCTTGGCCCTGATCCTGTTCCACAACAACAAGACACCATGGGACTATCCAGAAGTGAACAGTTGGTTCTCAAACCACACAGATATCAGAATTCTCACCCCCTTGAGAACATCATAACAGATCTAACATCTGGAATCAAAACAAGATCCTCTTTGAAAAATCTATGTGTGTTTGATGCCTTTCTATCCTTGATTGAACCAACGAACATTGGTTAAGCCCTACAGGATGTTGACTGGGATGCAAGAAGAGCTGAATCAATTTGAAAGAAGTCAAGTGTGGCACTTGGTACCCAGACCACTAGACAGATCAGTGATTGGCACAAAGTGGGTCTTCAAGAACAAGCTTGATCGGGATGGAACTGTTACAAGAAACAAGGCTAGACTGGTTGTTCAAGGATACAGTCAAGAAGAGGGAATTGACTATGATGAGACCTTTGCCCCTGTGGCAAGACTGGAGGCAATGATACTTCTTATAGCATTTGTTGCACACATGGAATCCACTCTCCATCAGATGGATGTTAAGAGTGCCTTCCTCAATGGTTATCTGAAGGAAGATGTATTTGTCAGATAGCCTCCAGGTTTTGAAAGCAAGGAGTCACCTTTCCATGTATACAAACTTGACAAGGATCTTTATGGTCTCAAACAAGCACCAAGAGCATGGTATGAGCGTCTATCAAAATCCTGCTAGAACATGGATACAAACGAGGTAAAATTGACAGCACCTTGTTCTTAAAGGAAAAGGGTAAAGAACTCCTGGTTGTGCAAATATATGTGGATGATATCATATTTGGGGAGACTTCGAAAAAATTGAGTAAGGAGTTTGCTATACGTATGGGGAGTGAGTTTGAGATGAGTATGATGGGTGAGCTAAACTTCTTCTTAGGCTTGCAAATCAAGAAAAATTCAAATGGAATAATGATTCATCAACAAAAGTATGTGAAAGAATTGCTCAAGAAATTTAAAATGGAATACTCAAAGGAAACAGACACCCCCATAGCCACAGCTACAAAATTAGATGTGGATGAACCTAGTTCATCCGTTGATCAGAAGCTATACAGAGGGATGATCGGGTCTCTATTATATCTCACTGCCAGCAGACCTGATATTGTGTTCAGTGTAGGAGCGTGTGCTAGGTTTTAGGCAAATCCAAAGGAGTCCCACCTAATTGCAGTGAAGAGAATTTTGAGATATATGAAAGGCACCACTGATTTGTGCCTTTGGTATCCTAAAGGTAGTAATTTCGACCTTGTAGGATATGCTGATTGTGCAGGTTTCCTGATTGACAGGAAAAGTACTTCAGGCATGGCTCACTTTTTGTGATCCTGCCTTGTGTCTTGGGCCACCAAGAAACAAAATTCAATATCCTTGTCTACTATTAAGGCTGAATATGTGGCTGCAGCCTCATGCTGTACTCAGTTGCTATGGATCAAGCAACAACTCATGGACTTTGGTATAGAGGTTGGATGCATTCCTATTTTCTGTGACAATACTAGTGCAATAAGTATGACGAAGAACCCGGTTCATCATAAAATAACTAAGCACATAGATGTTAGACACCATTTCCTAAGGGATAACTATGAAAAAGGAATGATCTCAATCGATTTTGTGCTACTGACCAACAAATTGCAGATATCTTTACTAAAGCACTAAGTAGGGAGCATTTTGAGAGAAACCGGCTTGAATTAGGGATGATTAAGATCACNTACTAAAGCACTAAGTAGGGAGCATTTTGAGAGAAACCGGCTTGAATTAGGGATGATTAATATCACTTAATTAAAAAGAAAAAAAATTTGGCTAGAAACACTAACATAGATAATCAACCAGACTAATCATCGCTCAGCATCATGACTTTACTGTCATACTCTCTTTCCATGTATTAATATGATTCCCTGGTTGCTAATGATGTTTTTCTATCTTTGTAAATTGAGGCAAAGTAAAGACTTTAACACGATGAATCTGGTTCATCCCTGCTGGTTCATCTGACTGACAAGGTACGTGCTCATCTCCATACAATTATTGAATTAATTATAGTCACACATGAGCAGGATTCTATCTATATTTGGTTCATTTCAAATTCCTTGTACTTATCCCTAAATGAACCAGTTCCAAGAAGTCCCATCGATAATCAATTAGCCTAGAGGTAGGGAACTCTTAACTCTATAATCAATGACACTCCTACATCTATTAGACTCCTACTTGAGTAAATGTTCTTCCTGTTGTATAATTAATAGCCACATCTTATAAAAGGTTCATCATTACCTCCCTTCTTAATAACATAATAAGTCGAACCAAGTTCATTATTCTTCTAACCAAAAATGATCATCTCTTTACTTCTAAAAATACATAACAATGTCTTCACCACCCCCTATTCATCTTCCTACACAAACTCTGATCATGGGGAAGAAAATTCCAGTCCTAATTCTACTTCAGTTTACAGTTCACATTCACCAAACAGATCTTCATCTCCCCAAAACCCTCCAGTTCTTGAACCCACTCCTGAACCCACATCTAACCCTCCAGTCCTAGGGCACGAAGAGTAAAAGTTTTGGCCAGAAAATCAGTTGCTTCTGGCTCTCGTACAAAATTCCTGGAAGAAATTCTTAAAGCCAGCGAGGTTCATATGTCTGAATCTTCAAGTGAATCCTTCAAATCCGCTAATGAGGATGAAGCACCAGGTTCATCCAGTTCTGAGCAAGGTAATCTTGAAGTTGAATAAGAAACTGCTACTACTGAAAATAGGTTTGTGTTGGTTGGGTCAGTTGTTGATGTAGAAGTGCTAGATAGGCAAAGAAAACTGGGAAAAAATCTTGAGATAGAGGGAGAAGGAGGTTTTTTAAGGGGATCTAAGGAGGATGGTGCCACGTTGGCTATTTGTGGCCCCACTCCTGTGATAAATAAAGAAGGAGTCACAGATTTAGGGGGAAGTATTGCTGGGGAAGCAGTAGCAGGTTTAGAGATCCTACAAAAATCAACAGATGAACCTGATTCATCTGTCGAGGAGACATTGGCTGAGATGCTGAGGAAGCTGGGGGAGTCCTACAATCCCAAGAGGAAAAGAACCTCAAAATCAAAGAAGGCTACTAACCCAAAGAAAATAAAAGTTTCAATATCTGCTGATGTTTCTTCCCCAAATGTTCGTGCTACAAGAACTACTGTTCGACAAGGAGAAGAGGAGTTAGAAAGGGCTCTGAGAGAGAGCAAGAAAAAGAAAGCTGCCAAGGGAAAGGCAAAGTTAGGAGAGCCTATCGAGGCCATTAATATTGATAATGAGACGATGGACCTGGTCCATAATGAGGAGCAGTCGGCTCCAGTTATGGTTGAGACACCCAAGCCCAAGAAGGTTAAGGCTTCTTCAAAGAAGTCAGCTTCTGTGTCTGCCACACACTCAAGCACAGCTAAAAGGACCAGGTCCAAAGATAAGAAAGTGAAAGTTGTTGAAGAAGAAAGTGAATGGAGTGGAGGAGAAGAGGAAATCTCTAGTGAGCAATCTGACAAACTCACCATGTTTGGCAAGCGTACTATTCTTAAAGGAAAGCTGGTGAGAGATCTGGAAGAACCAGGAATGATCTTTTTGTTGAATACACTGGATGTGCAGGGATGGATGGACTTGGTCCTTAACCTGGAAGGAAGGCTGGCAAGGAATGAACTGGTGGAGTTTATGGCAAATGCAAGTGTGAAGGATGGCAGGGTAACCTCCACAGTCAAGGGGATTCAGATCACTTTTGATGCAAAGGAGCTGGGAGAGATTCTGAATATCCCTGCTGAGGGCTGTGATGATTACACTAGGCAAATATGGCCCAGTCTCGATGGAATGGCCTCAGCTATCAACATCACCAGATTCTTTTGCGAAAATGAGAAGGAACTTGAGCCAAGGCCAGTGTTCAAAAGTGATATGCAGCCCCAGAATAAGCTACTCTTCGAATTTGTGATTAAGTTTCTGCTGCCAAGACAAGAGCGTAGACACATCACCAGTTACATGGACTTAACACTTATGGAGTGCCTGTATAGGGCAAAGCAGATTAACTATCCAGCTTTCGTTATCCAGCTCTTGGACAGAGTTGTAAATGGAACCAAAGCACACACTATTCCTTATGGCTTTATTCTGACAGCTGTGCTTGCCCACTTTGAGGTTCCTGTGAAGAAAGCTGAGATGGCTACTGCTAAGGATTATTTTTGGAAGAACACTTTGCTGACATGTGATTATAGTGTCAATGTTCCTGAGGATGAACCTGGTTCATCTAGGAAGCATCCAGTCAATAGCAAAGTCAAGTCATTGGTGCAGGAAGGAGAGATAAAGGATGCAGAGGTCCTTCGATTGAACTCTCGCCTTCATGAGGTTGAAGCTGAGTGGGATGCTCTCAGATCTGAACTAGCCAAGGAGAAGGAGAAAAATGAAGGTGTTATCCAAAAAATGCTTTCTCTCCTTCAAGCAAAGACCCCAACATCATCTGCCCCTTCCCAACCTTAGGAATTCCAGAGCTACCAAAACCCCTCTTTGCCCAGTTGTTCTGTTTCTGTTTTTGTTATTTTTGCCCATGGTAGTGACTGCTTTAGTTTTTTTGTATGGTGCTTGAATTGCATACTAATCAATGAATTCTGTTGTTTTTGTTATTGACTTGTCTCAGTTTCTTAGATAGCTTACATTTATTGGTTTCTTTTGATGATTAATCATGTTTGCACCTGCAGTTGCCTCAATGGCCATGACTAATTATTAACAACTCTGAGAAGTTTATCATTTTGCAACTTTTCGATGATGCCAAAAGGGGAAAGATATTTGCTTTTTCCAAAATTTCATAAGTTCTGATATTTATAACCTAATGAACCTGGTTTCTCCATTATAAATGCTTAAAATCATACATAGTGTTTGAAGTTTATATAAGGTTGAGCACAGAGTTTGTCATCATAAAAAAGTGGGAATTTGTTGACCCAAGTCACTGCATGGTTTTGAATATTGACAAATGCCTACCCAGTTGAAGCAGGTCCATCAGGGCAAACATCTCGAACGAACCAATTGGCACAAGAACCGTACATGCACAGGAGATAAACGTGATCTGTGAATTATCCATGAACTAAGAGGTTGTCTCCTAATGCGAAAGGGTTGAAAATTTATAAGGGTTTAGAGTTCGAGTTCAGCAAGGACAGAAATAAAGGAAGGAAGTTGAGATAAACACAAACTCTTCCACCAAGGAAGAGTTGCATTAGAACTAAACAAGAACATCTTAACTTCTGGCGCTATATAATGTTGAAGTTTTCCTACTGAAGAATCATTCGCACAAAGGCAGAATTGAAGCAAGAACTCAAGGCAAAATTACTAGAGAAATTTTGCAAGCAGAATCCTTGTGCGATACAAAGGCTACTGACCAGCTAGAAGAACCAGTTCCATCTGTTTGTCTTTCGAGTCTAGTTGGTTGTAGTAGGTGATTTAATATTGTATCTTTCAGCTTTATTAGAAGCAATTGTAATAGGTACACATTGTTCAAGTTAGAGTTAACTTGAAGCTTGTCGCAATTAGCTAGAGGCTAGGTTGCTACAAAGGGATTAGAGTTAGTCCTTAGATTTACAAAAGAGTTTATTTTGTAAATGTTGTTTGGCTCAGATTTGTAGTGAAGAGTTTGCGAAAATCTTACTGAGGAGTAGGTCATGGTTTTTTCACCTTTCGAGCCAGGCATTTTCCACGTAAAAATCTCTGTATTTTTACTTTACTGCATTTATTATTCCACACTAGTAGAAGTTGGAACACCAAGAAAAACAAGGTTCTTCTATTGAGATAGCACTCGAAAAATTGGACATCACACAAATCACCCCCCCCCTCCCTCTTGTGTGGTATTGAAGTATAAAATATCATATGTAATATATATATATATAATATATATATATTGTTGCGGCGTGCAGCCCGATCTATAACTACCCTCACATACTCGGCCCTCGGCCTCACTTAGCCATCCTCACAAGCCACTCAGGCAATTCATCTCAACTCACGAGACTCAGCCCAAAATACCTCTCAGAGTTTCAAAACGGTGTGATAACAGTAAATATAACAACAAGTAGAAAACATGACTGAGTCCACAATTGTTGTATCAGGATAGTGTGAGAAGAGTGTAAAAGTACCTCTGAGGGTCTAAACAGGTCGGCACAAGGACCAAACATGGCTCACATCCCATAAACAAGTATAAATTTCTAAAATACAGGATGTCGTAAGGTTTCAAATCAAATACATGGCTTAATAGTCTCTATGGGACGGACCAAGTCACAATTTCCTATCGGTGCACACCCACACGCTCGTCACCTAGCATGTGTGTCACATCATTTTCCAAAACAATATGAAATGTCGGGGTTTCATACCCTCAGGTTTAGAGTTACAATCGTTACTTACCTCAAAAGAGCCCAAAAGCTACTCTGCGATGCTCTTGCCCCTCGAATTGGCTCCCAAATGCTCCGAGTCTATCACAGATCAGATCAATAACATCAAAATATGCTAGGGAGATGAACCCCAATGGAAAACTATCAAAATTAGGTGAAATTCCCGAAATTGGCCAAACCCAAGCCCCGGGTCCATGTCTCGGAATCTGAAAAAATTTACATCACAAGAATCCTCATCCTCCCACGATTCTATACATACCAAGAACACCAAAATTGGACCACAATTGCCCCTCCAATTACTCAATCAAAGTCCCAATCTTTTCATGCCCTAACTTTCCCAATTTTGGGTTTAAATCCAACTAATTTCCGGTTTAATTACTTAGAAAACAACATAGAATCGAGCTATGAAGTCAAAAAATCTCACCTCCAAGTGATTCCCCTTTGGTTTCCTCAAAAATCTCTCTCAAAAGCTTCAATCCCGTTCAAAAATGGTGGGAAAATGAAGAAGGGTCGCGGATTAGCTATTTAAACACCGCCCAGCTCATTAACTCACTGTGATCGCGGGACCACCCACGTAATCGCAAAGAACAATTGCAACAACCTCACGGGCCCCCTTTTCTTTTACGCGATCGCACAAGGAACCACGCGACCGCACTGCTCAAGACTGCCCAACCTATGCGATCGCAAACCTTATTACGCGATCGCATAGAAGAAATCTGCCTGCCTCAATCTTTAATCTACCCGATCGCATCAATTACCACGCGATCGCGATTACGAAAAAAATTTGAAACAGCAGACTCCTTAAGACCAAAAATGCCCGTTTGAGCATCCGAAAAACACCCGAGGCCCCCCGGACCTCAACCAAACATACCAACACATCCCATAACCTCATTCAAACTTAGTCGAGCCTTCGAAAAACCAAAAACAACGCAAAAACACCAAAATCACATCAAATTGAAGCATATGAAGTTTGAAATTTCTAAATTTCACCAAAGATGCCAAAACCATCCAAAACACATCCGATTTACCTGAAAATTTGCACACATATCCAAAATGACATTACGAACCTGTTCCAACTTCCGAAATTCCATTCCGACCCCAATAGTGCATTTTCCACTGCCGACCGAAAATCGCCACAAACCAACTTTCGCCAATTCAAGCCTAATTCTACACCGGACATCAAAACCACATTCCGAGCACACTCCTAAGTCCCAAATCACCTAACGAAGCTATCTGAACCATAAAATTTACATTCCGAGGTTGTTTACCAATAAGTCAACTTTCGGTTGACTTTTCTAACCATAAGGCCAACTTAAGAGACTAAGTTTCTCATTTCTCTCCAAAAATTGCTCCGAACCTGAGCCAACCAATCTAAGCAAACATAATGAAGCTGAACCACATATAATGAAGCAGAAACGGGGGAAATGGGGGAAACGGGGCTATTACTCTCAGAACGACCGGTCGGGTCGTTATATCCTCCCCCACTTAAACATACGTTCGTCCCCGAACGTGCCAGGAGTTGTCCTCCAACACCATGAAACTGCCGCGTAGCCTACCATGCACATACTCGGGGGTGATCCCACGTCACCCTATCCCATATAGGTCCAATAGCATAACACAGTTGAAATTTTGAAATCCAATCCTGACCCATAAACCTTAGAACCAAATTCCACTTCTGAAATAATATACAAGATCAAAATTCCACAACTATAAAATGAACAATTCTGAACATGCTGGATCAAGCCATATACGCACCCAGATGAAATCACATAATACACCGCGTGACTCAAACACCCATAGCGATAACTCCTAATCACAATAGCTGCTCAGAGCAACCCAATACCTGTACATAACCTCTTATCAAGAAATACCTCGCTCTAACACTTTCATATACTGTCGATGATGAAAGAAACACGTAGAAACTAACAACCATTCGTCCGATTAGTCAGACATGAAGCTCTCCCTTCCCAAACAGGAATTATAGTAGATTTCTAAGCCGACTCCCAATATTTATCCTTCCAACTATGTTGTAGTCAATCCTGACAATATTCATTGTAGGTCTAATGACCTCTTCTCATCCAACACGACCACTCTGAGTACATGACACATCAATACGATTCAAAGCCATAACTTGTGAAACTCGTGCACTCAATAACATCTCAATGTAATCAGATTATATAAAAGATTCACACGAGAGGACCATCCCTACCAGCTCAACAAGTACCATCACAACATCACGCCAAAAGCCCGGTACACATCGTAAAACCGAAACACATGAATCTGACACCGAGGGTCATACCTCTACATAACTCCGCTACAATACGTGATCCATCCACACGCTGGTCCACATGACATACTCCAAGCCACCTTGCTCAAATCAATAATCATGCGAAATTCGACATCAAGTACTCAAAGTGCATTGCCATAACCACGGGGAATCGGACGATACTATGCCACACGAACCCGAAAGAACATAACCAATACGTCTCAATCCCGCAATACCTAATTACTTACCTTACTCAAATTTATCTATAAAGCCCAATTAGAACCGCACCATATGTGCCTATAACCAACGATCACCACTCCTCGCAACACCAAAAGGTAACTCATACATCACTCCAGAACACGAATAAATTCAATGACAATCGAATGGTACATCCCTCAACAATAGAAATTAGGAGTCAGGAATTCTGACCCGGTGAGGAACACACACTCGTACTGGCCTACCAATAACCCTAAATCAACTCTGGTCACCCACACAGATAGATAACTCACCAAAAAGTTCACAATGACTGAATCATGGTACATACTAAAATTTGACTAGCTATGCTCGCCTCTTCACAGTTCACTACCACAAAATAACCTGTTTATGAGAACTCTCAGTCTCAAAGTCATGAATCGCACCAATTACTCTATCTGATCTCAACTTCACCGCTCGAATACCTAACACATCCCTAATACTCAATCATTCCACGAGGGATACCCCTATAATTCTTCTGTGCCGCCAAGCAACCTTGAATATCAGCAGTTGAATCTAACAAGAGAGCGTCGAAATACCAATGAAGTACCCTTAACTCCACACATTTCCCTTTCTGAAATGTATACCCTCATCAAGCCACCCAATAGTGATATCATCAACCTAGTCGTCTGAAACTGCCGATGCTGTCTAAGAAATTTTTGTTTTGATCTGCCTTCCAGAACTGAACCGTGACCTCACATATGCAAAATCTCAAATCTTCCCAACATACCGCATACGCCATACTATCCTATGATAAACATGAGAACTTCATGATCCCTTCTGAGCCACAAGCAACTACGTACCCAACTAGCCAAGAACTTTTCATTTGGTCCCATTTAGATGCAAAATCACTATACATCACATGCACCTGCACCTCACGCCAATAGAAATATGAACCTCTAACCGTGGTAGAAACCATAGGGACTATCTGAATCCCATTGTACAACACCAAACCGTCAGGACCGAATCCTTCTAACTCAACCAAGCTATGCAGGTTACCAAAACCCAAGAGCATTGCTAAGAAACACCTGGAAAAAAAAACCATTACCTCATGAACACCCCAAGAACTAACTATATCCCTTACCATGCCGATCCGACCTACTACCAAGTTGTCTTATTTATCCAAGTTCCTTCTGAATTACCTTCGAATTGATACTTCTTCTTGCCATAATACCATAATTCTCAAGCCAGACTCACCACACGCGACCCAAGCATAAAACCATGTCGTCTAAGGCTTATAAGCCGCTGAATACTCTCTCAAATATCCCCAAAAGTACCACATTCAAAAATACTTACCCTAAAGAGACTTCCTGTGAATATAAAGCCATTACCTTCACTTTCTTGATACTGATATGTAGAATTCATGATAAGGTATAAATGCCACAAGTCTTGACACCCTCCAACGTAAATCACAATTACATTGACCAATTAGATAGAATCGACCTGGCCCGTTTGCACACTAACATACTAGGAAAGTAATCCACTCACTTGAAGCCACAAGAAAATTCATACATTGCACACACTACTCCTTTTTACAATTACCACTCCATCATTCAATAGAACCCATTTACCCAATAGAGTACATTACGACCTATATCGAAGAAATTTTCATTACTCGAGTCATTCCCAGACCCCACATCTACAGGTCATAACTGATTTACCAATATACCTCGAACTAAAACCAATACAACACATAATCGTGTAATCAACTTATCATTAACAGACTCCCCCACTTGGCTCAAATCCAACGATCAAGAAAATCAATAACCCACAATGCCCCAAATAACACAACCCGTCTAACAGCTCAAATCATCTGCAAAATCTCGCATTCACCATTGTAATAGTCATGCCAACTTCCACAAGCGATCTAACTCAAATTACAACATATATCATTTACTGGTAGAAGAGAACTTACTACAGAATAACATAAGGATCACATACCCTAGGACAACCCGCAGGAGACACCCCTGCCTGCTTAGCCTCAAACTGATAACTCTCTATACACTTCCGAAGACCATAACTATCACGCAATCACTACACCCTTCTACATCTAAACACAAACAATGCCTACCCTTGAGGCATCACAATACGTGGTATAAGAACCTGAAGTTGATGGCAGAACTAACACTGGAGAGGTAGTCAAAGAAATCTTGAGCTTCTGGAAGCTCTACCCACACACGTCTGACCACATGGATACCCTTACTGGACACCACGTGTCCCAAGAATGCTACTGAACTGAGCCAAAATTCATACTTGGAGAACCTTGTATAGAGCTTCTCCTCCCTGAATCCTTATAATGCCGCCCTCAAATACTGAGTATGCTACCCCTGGCTACGCGTATACGCCAGGATGCCATCAATGAATGCAATAGCAAAGGAGTGCAATTACTGCTGGAATACACCGTTAATCAAATACATGAACTCTACTGGGGCAATGATCAGCCCAAAAGACATCACCAGGAACTCATAACCCAACAGAAAGATCCGTTTCACTCCACAGCTAAACAACATGAGAGGTCTTCCAATACACTCATAACTCGAAGCCATATACCAAACCGAGACAGAAACCAAACACTCAATAGTTATTGCCAAATTTCCAGCCAATTCTTTTGTCACGAATCACAGTCTGGACACATCTAACCATCAAATCACACTCCCCGCATAGGCATCCAGTCACAAAAATCCCGTCAATAAGGACACCAACGGACATATAAGTCCCCAAACACATGTGCTCACACGAGGAAATCTCAATGCTCAGTCCACAGACAGAATTCCGGCCTCAAGTCCCCCCAGACTGGCCCATTATCGACATGATAAAATCACATCTCATCCATGGAAGTCATAAGCCGTCGATGCACAGCTGATACCAAGCGCTCACGTGCGCATTCGAATACATGGAAGGAATTCAAGAGTTACGCTTTTGGCTGAAAAAAATGGATTCACACGACAAGAATTCAAGAATGTGAGATTTTCCTAAGGGTTTTGTAGCCTCTTGAAGATAAGTACAGACGTCTCTGTACAGATCCACAAGACTCTACTAAACCTGCTCATGACCGTTGAGTCCTATGTAACCTAGCGCTATGATACCAACTTGTCACGGCCCCAAACCCTAACTGACCGTGATGGCGCCTATCATGATACTAGGCTAGCCAATTCACTGAAAGTAACATAATGATTTCCCATTTAATACATCAAATATCCAAATTTTCATAATAATTATGTTTCTTAAGCATTGCAAAACAATAAAAATGATTAGAACATCTAAACACAGCCTCAACATCTGGAATCAACCGTCATGAGCATCTAAGAAGTAATACAGTCAACTACAAATGCTTTACTACAATAAGTCTGGGAAGTAAAGTAAAATGACAGATTAGGAAAGAGAAAGAGTAGGTTGCAGACGCCGAGCAGCTACCTCGCAATCTCCGAACAATGCTCCAAATGGAGTGGCTCAACTATCGCTCTGCCCCGGTACCTAAATCTGCACACAAGGTGCAGGGAGTAACTTGAGTACGCCAACTCAGTAAGTAACCAAAGTATCTAAAAACTTGAGTGCAGTGACGAGCATTTAAACTTTAAAGTTTAATAAAAATAAGTACCAGTAAAGGTAATAGATCAAGTCAAGAGTCCACATTTACCAAAGATTTCACAATACTCAAGTTTTTCCGTATAAACTTGTATAAAACATTAGTCGACATTTATCAAAGAGGCTCAGTGTAAAGAAAAGTGAAAACAAGTCTCATAAAAATATCAGACACTCGAGCACAGTATCACGCACAAATAAAGCCTCTCGGGCAAGCCTCTTAGTCACTTGTGACTCTACTCTCATAATCCAATGCTCACACTCAGCACTCTCACTCATCAGGTACCATATAACAATTGTTGCGGCGTGCAGTCCGATATATATATATTGCTACGGAGTGCAGCCCGATCCACATAACATACGCTGCGGCGTGCAGCCCGATCCATATAATAGTCGACTGCGCTCACTAGGGGTGTACAGACTCCTGGAGCGGCTTCTGCAGCCCAAGCACTATATTGCTGCGGAGTGCAGCCCGATCCAATATATATATATATATTACATATAGATCGGGCTACACGCCGCAGCAATATACATTATATATGGATCGGGCTGCACGCCGCAACAGTATATATATTATATGGATCGGGCTGCATGCCGCACCGTATGTTATATGGATCAGGCTGTATGCCGCAACAATATATATATATATATATATATATATATATATATATATATAT
>MDKI01051842.1:0-46719 GCA_005239505.1 Nicotiana paniculata
TTATTAATGATAGTTTGGTGCTACTGGGCCTCAAATATCGAGCCTGGAACCCATATGTATATATATACACACACACTTTGTACAATTAAGTTATTAAAAATTATGAATTTAAATTGTAAAACAAACACACAAAATTATAAAAGTATTGAATTTGACAAACATAATTATTAATGATAGTTTGGTGCTACTGGGCCTCAAATATCGAGCCTGGAACCCATATGTGTATATATATATATATATATATATATATACACACACACTCTGTACAATTAAGTTATTAAAAATTATGAATTTAAATTATAAAACAAACACACAAAATTATAAAAATATTAAATTTGAC
Source organism: Nicotiana paniculata (assembly GCA_005239505.1). NCBI lineage: Eukaryota > Viridiplantae > Streptophyta > Magnoliopsida > Solanales > Solanaceae > Nicotiana > Nicotiana paniculata. The sequence continues at coordinate 341 of MDKI01051842.1, forward strand.
AAACATAATTATTAATGATAGTTTGGTGCTACTGGGCCTCAAATATCGAGCCTGGATATATATATATATATATATATTGCACACACTCTGTACAATTAAGTTATTAAAAATTATGAATTTAAATTATAAAACCATACACAAAATTATAAAATATTGAATTTGACACACATAATTATTAATGATTGTTTGGTGCTACTAGGCCTCAAATATCGAGCTTGGAACCCGTAGGTATATATATATATACTCTATACAATTAAGTTTTTACAAATTATGAATTTAAATTATAAAAACAAACACACAAAATTATAAAAATATTGAATTTGACATACATAATTATTAATGATAGTTTGGTACTACTGAGCCTCAAATATCGAGCCTGAAATATATATATATATATATATATATATATATATATATATATGCGCACACACACACATACACACACACACTCTCTACAATATAAAATTAAGGTACAATTAAGGTTCCGGACTCAAAAATATAAAATATTAAAATAAATTTGTCTGTTTATAGCCGAACTTATATATTTGTGTTTCCATACCGCTTTGTGTTTTATTTGTGATTAAAATATATTTTTTGTTTATATTTAGTTTAGTTTATTTTTTATCGTAGTAAAATGTAGAGCCTTTTGGCGTAGTAAAATGTAGAGCCTTTTAGCATAGTAAAGTGTAGTATTTTAGCGTAGAATCCCTTTAGTTTAAGTATCTTATACTGGTAGTTGAATATGTGTGTGTGTGTGTGTGTGTGTGTGTGTATGTATATATATATATATATACACACACATACTTTGTACAATTAAGTTATTAAAAACTATGAATTTAAATTATAAAACAAACACACAAAATTATAAAAATATTGAATTTGACACACATAATTATTAATGATAGTTTGGTGCTACTGGGCCTCAAATATCTATCTTAGAACCCATATATATATATATACTCTGTACAATTAAGTTATTAAAAATTATGAATTTAAATTATAAAACAAACACATAAAATTATAAAAATATTAACTTTGACACATATAATTATTATTGATAGTTTGGTGCTACTGGGCCTCAAATATCTATCTTAGAACCCATATATATATATATACTCTGTACAATTAAGTTATTAAAAATTATGAATTTAAATTATAAAACAAACACATAAAATTATAAAAATATTAACTTTGACACATATAATTATTATTGATAGTTTGGTGCTACTGGGCCTCAAATATCGAGCCTGGAACCCATAGGTATAAATATTGTATAACTCTAAAAATTATTATAATTTACAGATTAAACATACAATTAATGTTGTTTTGATTTACAATTGACGACATGGACGTGCCGCCTATACATCCCGGCCCTTACTCTCCAAAGCTATTAATCCTACAGGGCGATCATAGATCCGCCCATATATGGGACGAACAGGTACTGACGCTGACTCTCCGCGCTAGGAGAGTGGTCGACATATGGGATTTTTTGAGGGATAGCGATCTCCATCCCCGTGTAGTCCAGTGCCCGGAGGACACGAGATTTTATAGGATTATTCAGATCAGCCGGATGCAGCTCGGCTGGGCTTTGATCATGGCGTTGATTGAGCGGTGGCGACTGGAGGCACACATTTTCCACCTGCCCATTGGCGAGGCCACCATCACGCTGCGGGACGACGAGGTTTTATATGGCCTGCCCGCTGATGGCTTGCCTGTTTCACTGCCTATTCTTATGAGATCTATGTCGCGGGCGAATTATTTGGATATGATGCAAAGGCTCACGGGTTTCAGGCCACAGGACGATACTGCATCGTTAGGGGCCAGTCGGATGAGTTTGACCCCTATTAGACAGTACCTCGAGGTAATCCACCCCATTATCACCGATGAGACAGAGGAGGTAGATATTACCCGATATACGAGGTTTCTGTTGCTTCTTCTATTTGGGGGGTCTTGTTCCCGAACACTTCGGGGAACCTAGTCAGCCTGCGGTTTCTTTGTCATATTGCCGCGCTAGATGAATTACCCTTATACAGCTGGGGTGGTGCTGTTCTCGCCTACTTGTACAGGCAGATGTGTCGGGCTTGCATTCGCACATAGAGAGACGTTTGTGGCTTTCTGCCGCTTCTACAAGTGATAACATATTCGAATAATATGTTCATTAGTTCCAATTCAACCTAGTTAGAGTTAATCTTATACCTTACGTCAACTTTGTATGTTACGTTTGGGCCTGGGAGCGGTTTCTGCTGTTTCAGCCACCTCTGCCACAGTTGCCTCCTAATGTACCACCTTCGTTTCTCCCTCTATCTAGGAGGTGGGTTCTCCGCCATAGACTTGTACGAGAGTATGATGCTCATCATAATCTCCCCATCTGCAGGGATGTGTTGGATCTGCTGGAGGGCGCACATGTAAATATGTACCTAAACTTACCTGGTATAGATTAACTTAGTGTTGCACATACTCACATTTTGTGTTCTTATTTGATAGTTCATCTGGACGCTATACATCGATGATTTGATCGGTACCCTGCCAGATTATTGCTTGTTCGGCCGACCGATTTGGAGCACTTCTGCCCCGCTCATATGCCTCGATATTGTGGAGCATCATGCCTCCGAGCGGGTACTTCGTCAGTTTGGCCGTCCGCAGTATATATCGAGGCTGCCTATATGGGAGGCTATACATTATCAGAGGGATAATCGTTCTAGGGCGGATGACGCATTTAAGACCTGGCTTGCGGCGCAGATGCATATTTGGGACCAGCGAGATCAGTTGATTCCGCTCTTACCTAAGCGGATTCAGGTGGTAACTATTCAAGGATATATGTCATGGTACTGCCATGTTACCTGACTTTTTATCGGGAACCCCATTCATCCGGCGGACGGTCGGTACGTTCCATACGCCGGGCGACATGAGGCACTGGTATATTTTCTGTTATTATTAATTATATAACTGTAATTTAGTGTCATATATGTAGTTTATATTTGTTACGTTGTGCAGGCTATTGGACTACATACCGTCTATCAGATGGGACTGCAGATGCAGGATCAGGTCGGCGATCCTGCAGCCATGCAAGATTATAGTCGTCGATTTGTAGAGGTGGATTCCCAGACACTGCAGCGAGCCCGAGAGGATCAATGTTTGGCACACGAGCCTGATTATATGGACCCAGGGCAGTACGAGCGAGGTCGTGATGTCGCACGAGATGGTCGTGGCCGACGAGGTGGTGGTGCTCGATGGGGCGAGGGTGCCGGATGACGTGGTGGTGGCCGGAGAGGAGGTGGTCCCCAGCAAGGGAGCGTTGAGGCTCCTGTTGATGATGTTGCTGCTGATATGGCAGTTGGCCTACATGAGACGGACATGCCGTTTATGGCCTTGGGATGCATCTCACTCCAGTGACTTTGCAGGTGGCCCCATCAGGTCAGTTATTGATCACACGAATATTCCTGGAGTGGCTTGGGCTAGATACTTCCTAGGCCCGTCTACCGCTGATAAGGATTGGCCGACCCGAGATTTGCATAGTGGGCGCCGACTGAGTTATGGCTCATCATCACATTTGCGGGTATGAGTTTATTAGTATTGAATTTTAATTTTTTTTTAACTGTAACTTATTTATTTTCTATAAATTTATTAATTTCCTTTTTAAGGCTTCACGCTATGCTGACGTGGCTGCAACATATGATTACATTCACGAGCCCGGCGAGATCATGGTAAGACAATTTAAATTATTTTGAATTATTATATACTTTTCTATACTGAGCTTTCTATTCTTATTTAGGCTTCTACTGGACCGACGACCCCTTATATCGATCCTGGCAACACCACTGATACCTGTCATCCTGCGACGCATCCGGCTATAAGGAGACGATTTGATGATGATGATCCTGATAGCGTACCCGGGCGGGATGGGATGCGCCTCAGGCCAGCTGCTGTGTTGAGGTACACCGGATCCGGGACACATTGATTTGTCCTTCCTTTTTTTTGTATTTGATGTAAATAATATTTTTGCATAGATTAACAACAAATTTTTAATTTCCCCTTTCATTAGATAGTTTCATACTACAACCACAAACACAAGCATTAAAACTTAACTTCCAGTACAATTAAAATAAATTTCAGTACAACAAACAAGGAAAACATTAATTAAAATTCATTATTACAACACAAACACAAACACAAACACAAACACAAACACAAACATAGCAGGCCAACATAATAAAAATACATGAGCAATGCATAAATAAAGATAAGGTAATACACTAAACACATACAATGCAAGTTTAGTCCCTGCCGCCTAACATTCTCTGATCCAACCACTTAAATTGTTCTTCCAGTTTTTTTTTCTCTTCTTCTACCTCTTTCAGTTTCGCCTTCAACTCCGCAACCTCTCTTTTATTTTCTCTTTTATGTTCCCATTGTTTTATACACAAATTATGAAGATGCTGCAAATATTCTTTGTAGCATTCTTGATAACATGGTTCATCAACCCATACCTCAAAATCGCAAATAGGTTCGTCGGGAACCTTATAAAACTGGTGCACACAGTGCTAGTAGCGGCGTCCAACTTCACCATTATCCTAATAATTTTGCGTCATGCATCTTTTCCCACACTTGCACATTGGTGTATAAAGAGGTTGAGACATTTGTGGTTAAAAAAATTTGCTATTAGTAATTTTTGAGCGCACAAAATAACTAGAATGAGCCCATTATTTATAGGCGAGACAACACACATAACGTAATATTTAACCGTGCTAAATATATAAATATACACATAACGTAGTATTTAATCGCGCTATGTTTTGTGTGTTAAATATCATGATGTGTACAAGATAACTTTATGTCAGCTGGTCAGCCTTTCCAGTTCGACAAAACAACACACATAACGTAGTATTTAACCGCGCTAAATATACACATAATTTTATTATTTAATCGTGCTATGTTTTGCGTGTTAAATATCATGATGTGTATAAGACAACTTTATGTCAGCTGGTTAGTCTTTTCAGTTCGACAAGACAACACACATAACTTAGTATTTAACCGCGCTAAATATACACATAATTTTATTATTTAATCGCGCTATGTTTTGTGTGTTAAATATTATGATGTGTACAAGACAACTTTATGTCAGGTGGTCAGCCGTTTCAGTTCGACAAGACAACACACATAACGTAGTATTTAATCGCGCTAAATATACACATAATTTTATTAAATTATTATTTAAAAACAAAAATGGAAAAGTTCAAATCATAATTAACAAACATAAATTTATTTCATAAATCTTGCAAAATAAACAAAACAACTAACTATTACAACATAAACTCATGGATATTTAGGCACACTAGAAGAACACCCACCACGAGCTTGATTAGTATTTCCACCCAAACCACCTGAAGGACATTTTCGATAGTTGTGTCCTATTTGCGAGCATATACCACATTTGCGCGCATAAACGGTATCACTAACATCCATTTGGTTCCGTTTACGCGTTCTCTTCTGTCCCTATATTCGACGCAAATAGGACTTATTGAACACCATTTTAAATGGTTCCGGCGGCCAATAATGCTCAGCACCCACTGGCTGCAACTTCCCACTATATGTGTCTACATACTTGGCACCACTATATTGTTGATCAACATAGTTGGTCTCCCCAAAACCAATACGTTGAAAACACTTGATGGCATGTGAGCAAGACATGTGGTAGATGGACCATTTACCACAAGATCATAACCTTGATGATTCATTTACAGTATGTACATTATTCCCCCGATTTTGATGGATAGCGGTGCGAACTTCAAAAACATTTCTTTCGTTATCATACTGTAAAAATGAATGCCAATGTGCTCGCCATCTGTATTTCTCAAATCTCTTCATCGGCACTAGCATAAATTCAACACCCCTTTCCATTAGTGCTGTTGCAGCTGCAGACCGTTCAACGAACCTCTCTGCCATCTGCTTGAACGACATCCACACCATGGTTGTGACAAGCAATCCTCTTGCCGACTTCAATAACCCGTTGAAAGACTTTGACACGTTTGTAGTCAGAATTCCCCATCGTCTACCACCATCCGCATGCAAAGTCCACTTTTCAGGGTGATGTTGCATTAACCAACAATAGGCTGCCTCGTCTACTTACCTGATAGATTCCATGTGCCTCCGAAATTTATGCTGTTAGTGGTCTGTTGCTGCCATCCACATCAAATCATGTAGATCCTTGCTGGGATATGCTTTCTAGAAATTGGCCTTAAAACGCCTCACACAATAACGGTGGTATGCATAAGGTTCTTTCCATGCAAGCAAGTTCTCCACATAACTTAAGATACCACCGTGCCGATCAGATATTAGACAAATACCGGAACGCTGTTTGACAATGTGTTCAAGTGGTTCAAAAACATCGTCCACGTCTCTGTGCTTTCATTGGCACAAACAACAAAAGCTATAGGAAATATCTTTAGATTAGCATCTACTGCCACGGCTATCAATAGCTTGATATTTTACTTTCCATAGACATGAGTGTCGTCTATGGATATTACGGGCCGGCAATGCGAAAATCCATCAATTGCTGGTTTAAACGCCCAGAACACGTAATTGAATATATATTCTAGTTTTCCCGGCCTCCGCTCAAGCTTCCATTCAACAACCGTCCCGGGGTTAAAGTGCTGCAGTGCGGCCATGTACTTTGGCAGAGATGTAAATGACTTATCCCAGTTACCGTAGACAATTTCAAACGTCGTTTGCGCCCTAGAAATGCCTTTCTTTTCGTAATGGTATGGCCATATTCCTGGTGGACTGATGTAATGCACTCTTTGATTTTATACCTTATGGACGCTTCGAGGTGCGGAATAATTACAAGAGAAATCAAGTCAATATCCAAGTTGAAGTGATTCCCGTTGAATCTGTCCATTTCACATGTGTGGGTGAGAATGTATTTACCCACTTTCCACAGACCTGTCTTCTTCTTGGTCGCACGCAACATCCAATGACATGGCCAAAACCACCTACGACAAACAACCTTGTATACCAATGTACTTGACTCCCATACCTGCATCTCACGACACTCTTTTACATTGTGCATTTTACAAGCCCTTCTTACACGCGCTTTATCAGGAAAAAGCATGCCCTTTGCAAGCACCATTGGTCTAGACTCATCCCACATTGCTGTCCGAATTTCATCAAAATCCCTTGTGAGAGCTTCCACATCCTGCATTCTTGGTGAAGGTTTCTTAGCGTTCACCAAATAGTAGAGTGACAAGGTCCTCTACTAGTTCCCACATAACTAAATGCTAGAAAGACGAGTAAAGAGACAAAGGATTTTACGTGGAAAAATCCCACTCAAAGGGACAAAACCCACGACCTACACTTGTAGGATTTCAACTTTACTAACTTGTTATCTAAACTATTACAAGCCACTTTGTAATGACTTTCTTACAAAGACTTCAATACTCTAACTTGTAATACTTCTTACAAGCCACTTTGTCACAAACTAGTTACAAAGACTTTGACTCATGACTAGCTTTAGTCACACACAAGTTTGGAAGCTGAAAGATTAAAAGGTTCCTAACTAGTTGCTTCTACAAAGATTAGTAGGATACAGTGAAAAATAAGATACAAGATTACAACTCAACTAAGGACATTAACATTACTTGATGACCACGTGTGAGATCTTAGTGGAGTTGTCTTCTTGGTCTTAAAGCCCTTGAGTCTTTAATGCTTGAAAGCACTTAATGCTTGAAAGCACTTAGTAATTGCTCAAGTGAGTATGTTGTTCTTCTTGATTCAAGATATTACCAAACATTGCACATTCCAAGAAGGATGTCCAAAATATTGAAGGTACATGGCTCAACCACTAGGAAGTGACTGCTGCACTGTTGCTACACTGTAGCGTGAACAGTAGCAGGCAATCACCTTTTCTGTCACAACTTTTACAACTGTCAAGTTGGCATGTACTTTATTCTGTGAGTCCGCTAAGGCATCAGGTCCCTTAGCTAGTCCATCCTCATTCAACACTGTATTATCCGGAATTCCTGGAGTTGAAGCTAACTGCTTGTGCTATTTACACATCAGGTCCTTTTTCTGGTTCGTCACGTAAAAGTTTGTTAGATCATCAAAACAGAATATAACCCATCAATTTCCCCCTTTTTGATGATGACAAACTTTTATAGTTGGGAAGCAGTTATGTGAACAATATTGTACATTGACACCAGTAGATACATAACAAATGATTGATCGGGGTTCCTAGCAAGTTCCCCCTGTGTCAAGTTCTCCCTGTCGATGTGCTTTCCCCTTAACTTCCTCCTTTTGACATCATAAAAAAGCATAAGGAAGTTCGATGCAGTTAACTCATGCCCCTTATGTGCACACAACATGATAAAAACAGAATATCAAAGCAGAAACGAGTAATGAGAACATAAAAATACTGATGGCATTAAGAAACAGTTGAAAGCAAAAGGAAGTCTTTGCTTGAGGAGCAAAGAACTTCATTTGGATTTTGCCAAGTAGGAGCAACTAGGTGAAATCCAATCCCAAACACAAAAAGAAAAGCACAAAAACGAACAACCATAACACATCATAAGAGAACTGGGGAGGACAGATCCTAAGAGGCACTAGAGGAGGAGGGCTTGGAGGAGGAGGCAGAGATGGTGCGAAGGACCAGGTCTATGCGGGCATTTGCAGAAGACTGCTCCTCGAACAGATTGTCTTTGAGGTTCCCCACCTGTTGCTTCAGCTCAACATTCTCCTTAGTCAAGTGAGCCACTTCTTCGTTTAAGAAACTACTTGCACCAGGTTCCTCTGGAACTTGACTAGACACCACTAGGATGACAATTTGAGCCTTCAACCTCTTGATCGTATCATGTGCAGCATTCAGGGAATTTATCATATGAGAGATCGTCGAAGAACTGCCCCCAATTTTTTCAATGCACTCACATTCTTCAAGAGTAGTCTTTGAAAAGCTTTGCTTGCGAGTCCCAACCCGAGGATTGCTGAGTGGAATCTTGAAGTGTTGAAAGACGCGAGTGAGCAAGAAGCCATAGGGGAAACCATGATTTCGATCCTTGACCGAGACAACCTTATCCATATGACTTATCATAAGAGTAGGCAAGTTGGCAGGCTTGAAATCGTCAATGGCTTCCATCAAAGTCAAATCAGCTCGGGAAGCAATAAAGCGTCGCTCAGCTCGGGGAAGAAGAACTTTGTTCACCAACTCAAAGAGGAGTTGGTAAACAGGAAACATAGTCTTCTTGTGAACCCGGTCCCCCTGCTGGATTGTCCCTGGTTTAACTATAGCTCTCCGAAAATCACCGCTACATGCAGACTTGTTAGGATCCACTGAGGATAGCCCTTCTGATGGAACATCTAGAATTGTCCCTAGAGCAGCGTCATCAAGGACGATATCCACACCCCCTACCAGTACACAAACATGACCGTATTTAGGTGTGAAGAGGGTAGCATAGAACTCTTTCACAACGTCTTCATAGACCTGAGGACTACTCATGTTAAAAAAGTGTTCGCACTTTTGGAACTCAACCATGGTCATGAGTTGACTCATGCTAGGAATCTCTAAAATCTCAGGATCAAAGGTACGACCCCACATCAAACTTTGTTTTTGAGCGTTTTCCTTCCACTTCCCATTACTATAAGATATAGGCATTTCAGTAATAGGTTCCACCGCAGTTTCTTCCTCTCTCTTTCGTTTCCCTGACACCTTCACAGATTTTCCTTTGGAACTAGCAGATATAGATTTCCTCTCACTTGTCTCCGCAACCACCTTCTGCTTGGTCTTCACATCACTTGTCACAGTCTCTTCTTATTATGTTGACCAGACCCAGACTTGTTCTGTTCCACTAAGGAACTAGGTTCCTCAGCAGTGTCATCCTCTACTGCAACCATAGGGATGTCTTTGTCCCCCACTACTTGACCATCCTTTACCAGCCTCTTCTTCTTCTTTTTGTTGATTTTCTTACTCTTTTCAAGAGCCAGATTGACAACCTCTTTCTTCTGTATCCTGGTCAAAAGACGCTTAACAGGTGGAGCTGGAGTGTGAATACTGTGACGGAGTTTGAATCGAGCACTCAGCACCATGTCATCCTCATCAAGAATGGGTTCCTGAAGCGGAGGAATGGACTCAAGCGGGTGTGTGTAGAAGATCTGGTCTTGAGGGGACTGATATGGTGGATAAGAAGATCCCTTACTAGGTTTGGAAGGTGTAACCTCATGGGAAGTAGACTCAAAAAGGACAATTGTTCCTTCATCCTCTAAGATGGACGACTCTCCTCTCTGTGTTGCAGGAGGGGAGGGGGCTCCTTCAGAGATGGAGTTTTCAGAGGCGATGGCCATGATATTTTCTGCTGCCTCTTTTTCAGGAGACTCCATGGGAGTCGAGGAATGAAGGAATGAGGGTTGATGTACTGATCGAGGTCATCTTCTGAGACTACAGAGACGTGAGAAGCTTCAACGGTGAAGGGTTCAGATGGTGATATAGGGGAAGAAGGAGGTATAATGGTGGTTTTGTCAGTTAGGGTTTTTTGTGGGGAATCAGCTGGAAGAGAGAAGGAAGGGGGAGCTTCTGAGACTGAGGGTCCCTTGGAGGTCTCTGGTTTAGATGGAGGTGATGATGGAGTGGAAGCTGAGATGGCTTCTTCCAGAAGAGGGGATTCCTCCTGATCGTCCACTGGAACAGTGTTGAGATCAGTGGTGAGGGAAGGAGAGAGTTCATTTGAGGAGGCCATTGATGCCAGTTAGTAAGGAATTAAGAAAAAAAGAGAAAAAATGAGGGTTGTTCGTAAGAGTGGGTGTGTATAGATAGGTTGTAGGCGAGGGAGTTTATAGATGATTTGAGTAATGAGAGGTGAAGAAACTGGTTCAACTGGCGGTAGGAAATTTTGGGAAGAGGGAAATAGGCAGAGGGATTTGAAAGGGTGGAGTGATAAATGTGATGGATTTTTCTTTTGAAACAGCGACGGTATGGCAGCAGTAATTAATTCAGTTACCTTTTTGAAAGAGGGATAGGGTACACATAGCTACTAACCTGGGAAGCATGGACCAGGTCCCGTACTTGATATTGTTGTTGTTTTTTTTTTTTTTTTTTTGAAAAAGTGCTCAGTCTTTTTATGTTCTACAATGCCACTCCTTTAAATTCTGTAATCATCATCTGTGTCTACCTACAACGGTATTGATGAGAGTTAGACTTTATCAGAAAACACCTTAGCCATCTGTACCTGAGTAAGACAATCATAGCCAATAAGGAGAACCGGTCCCTAGTGTGGTCTCAGCATGCCCAGAGCCATTCGATTTTTCTCAACATGTTCCCTGCCCAGTGCCTTGGTGAATATATCTGCAGTCTGATCTTCAGTGCAACAAAACCTCATACTAATGTGTCCCTTCTCAACATTGTCTCTGAGAAAGTGATGTCTCATATCAATGTGTTTAGTTCTCTTGTGTTGCACCGGGTTCCTTGCCATATTGAGTGCACTGGTACTATCACATAACAGTGGAATGCTGTCGATAAATATTCCAAAGTCCTCCAGTTGTTGTTTGATCCACATCAGCTGAGCACAACAGGATGCAACTGTAACATATTCTGCTTCTGTTGTGGACAATCCCATTGAGTTCTGCTTCCTTGTGCCCCAAGAGATTAGGCACGATCCAAGAAAATGAGCCATCCCTGAAGTGCTTTTTCTGTCCACCAGGTATCCTGCATAATCTGCATCAGCATAACCAATAAGATTGAAATTGTCACCTGAGGGATAGTATAGCACCAGGTCCTGTGTGCCTTTGAGATAGCGTAGGATCCTCTTTGCAGCTTTCAGATGAGACTCTTTAGGATTGGATTGGAACCTTGAACTCAATCCCACACTGAATACAATGTCTGGTCTGCTTGCTGTGAGGTAAAGAAGAGAGCCAATAATGCCCCTGTACATGGTTTGATTCATAGGAGAGCCAGAATCATCCATGTCAAGTTTGGTAGCCAATGCAATGGGTGTGTCAATCACTTTGGATTCTTCCATATCAAACCTCTTGAGCAGTTCCTTGATATATTTTTGCTGACTGATGCATGTGCCCTTAGTAGATTGGTTCACTTGAAGACCCAAGAAGAAGTTCAGTTCCCCCATCATGCTCATCTCGAACTCACTTCCCATGAGCATTGCAACTTCCTTACACAGTGATTCCGCTGTAGCCCCAAAGATAATGTCATCAACATACACCTGGACTATAAGAAGGTTCCTTCCTCATTTCTTCAAAAATAAGGTGTTGTCAATCTTGCCTCGAGAGAATCCATTGTCTAGTAGGAATTTGGACAACCTTTCATACCAAGCTCTGGGAGCTTGCTTCAAGCCATACAAGGCTTTGTCCAGCTTGAAGACATGCTCTGGATGAGCATTACTTTCAAAACCAGGGGGTTGCTTGACATACACTTCTTCCTTGAGGTATCCATTCAAGAATGCACTTTTCACATCCATTTGAAATAATGTGAATTCCACATGAGATGCAAAAGCAATGAGAATTCTGATGGCTTCCATATGAGCAACAGGAGCGAAAGTCTCATCATAATCAATCCCTTCTTCTTGGTTGTATCCTTGAACCACAAGCCTGGCTTTATTTCTGGTAGTTTTACCATTCTCATCAAATTTGTTCCTGAACACCCACCTGGCTCCTATGATGGTTCTGTCTGATGGTCGAGGTACCAAATGCCATACTTTGTTTCTTTCAAACTGATGAAGCTCTTCCTGCATAGCAATGATCTAATCTTCATCCTTCAGGGCTTCCTTGATATTTTTGGGTTCTAATAGGGACAGAAAGGCTGAGAAGGCTAGAGAGTTTCTGGTTTTGGATCTGGCTTGAATTCCGGAATCAAGCAGAGTGATTATGTTATAAAGAGGATGGGAGCCCTTATGTTTCCAGTTTGAACTTTGAAGTTGATTTGAGGAGGAACTTTGCAGATTGACAGGGTTTCCTTGAGTCTCTTGTTCTGCTATCTGATGAGTACCTTCCACAGCATCTCCAACTCTTTCTTCAGCTTCTGTGGGAGAGATTGAGGTACCAGGTTCCTTCTGTGTTCCTGACGAGGAAGTTACATTGCCTTCAATAATCTCCTTGGCATGACTCATCATATCTGCCTTACCATTTGATAAATTAGAAATTTTTCAAGGAACCAGAAGTGGTTCGTTGTCTTGATCATCACCACTGTTGTCCTTGTGTGAGGAGGGAGTTTCATTGAAGAGCACATGAACACTCTCTTCTACACATTGATTTTTTTTGTTGTACACTTTGTATGCTTTGCTTTGAGAAGAATATCCCAAAAATATTCGTTCATCACTCTTTGCATCAAACTTTCCAAGCTGATCCTTTCCATTGTTCAGAACGTAGCATTTACAACCAAAGGATCTCAAATGTGTTATCTTAGGCTTTCTTCCATCGAGAAATTCATAGGGGGTTTTGTTTAGGAAGGACCTGATCATGCACCTCTTCACCAGGTAGCAAGCTGTATTGATTGCTTCAGCCCAGAAATTCTTAGAAATTCCACTATCAATGAGCATTTTTCGGGCCATATCCTCCAGAGTTTTCTTCTTCCTCTCAACTATTCCATTTTGATGGGGACTTATTGGTGCTGATAAGTTATGTGTGATTCCATTCTCAGTGCAAAACTCATCAAATTTTGCATTATCAAATTCAGTTCCATGGTCAGATCTGATGCAAGCTACCTTAAGGTCCATCTTCACTTGGATTTTCTTTACAAAGGCCACAAATACTTCAAATGTATCATATTTTGCTCTAAGAAATAACGTCCAAGTGAATCTTGAGTAGTCATCCACAATCACAAATATGTACTTCTTTCCACCCCTGCTTGGAATTCTCATAGGTCCACACAAATCCATGTGGAGAAGTTCAAGAGGTCTTGAGGTGCTAACATCATTTTTTGGATTGAAGGATGATTTCACATGTTTTCCCTTAGCACATGCATCACAAACCTTGTGCTCCTTGAACTTGGAATTTGGCAGACCGCGGACCAGGTCCTTCTTTATCAGTTTGTTCAGGAGAGAAAAACTAGCATGACCCAACCTTCTATGCCAAAGCTCTGCATCGTCATCGACAGAAACAGTTCACTTCACCAGCTTCCAAGGATTCGAAATCAACAACATAGATGTTCTTGTACCTCTTGTCTATCAACACTACTTCCCCAGTTACTAGACTAGTAACTTTGCACACTTTGGACAAGAACTCCACTTTATTTCCTTTATCGCAGATTTGAGAGACACTCAATAGGCTATATTTCAGGCCATCCACATAATATACATTTTCTATTAAGTGCTCCATAGATCTTCCAACTCTTCCAACACCAAGGATGTATCCCTTCTTTCCATTTCCAAAAGATACATCCCCTCCATGTAAGGCTTTCAATGAGAGAAAGTCCATGGTATTTCCAGTCATATGCTTTGAGCATCCGCTGTCCATGATCCATTGTAGCCCATTTCCCCTCATTGATCCCTGCACAAATAAATCACTGGTTAGATTTAGGAACCCAAACAAGTCTGGGTCCCTTGTAGTTAGAAAAGGGATGAATAAGAACTCTTCTAGTCCATGCCTGCAAGAATTGATTTTTCTTGCTGGGACCAGGTCCTTTCTTAGTGTTTCTTCTTCCAGCAAACATCTTATTTTTCTGGACTGATTTGTCCCTGGCTGGGCAACTTTCCTTGAAGTGCCCGTTGTTCCCACAGTGGGTACAAAGCCAATTGTCTGGGACTGTAACATACTTGCTGTGAGGGTTGTAGGGAGTTTTCTCCTTTTGAAACCCGATTCCCTGCTTGTTCCTAGAGTTGTTAAAGTACATAGCAGTGACAGCGTTTGTGGACCAAGTCCAATTCAAAGATTTCTTAAGATTAGATGTTAGTTTGCTCACTTCTGCTTCAACTCCTTGTTTTTCTCAACCTCACTGCACAAACTATTTTTGACCTCATTCAGTTCTTTTTCAAGCTTGACATATTTTTCACTAGCTATTTCCTTCCCTTTATCTACACTTGATGAACCAGGTTTTAGTCTTAGTCCCTGAATAGTTTCTTCTAAGTCTGTGATTACTAATAGAAGATCATTTCTTTCTTGCTCAACAATATCTACTCTCATGTTCAAGCACATATTTTCACTGCTTAGATTCTCTACTATTTCTTTCAAATCTGCCACTACTACAGTTAATTCATCTCTCTCATTTTCTGATTCTCTATTTTGTTTTCTATCTCTTCCTTTTTCTCTTCAAGGTCTTTTATGGTATCCTTAAAATCCACAACTACTACCATTAGGTCATCTCTTTCATTCTCAACACAGTTGATTTTGCACCTTAGGGTCTCATTCTCTTTTTCAAGGTTTCCTACAGTTTCTTTCAAGTCAACCACATACATAACTAGGTCATCTCTGGTCTGTTCTACTTCTCCTAGTTCAAGGGTCAATGAATCTTTATCTTCCACTAAGCTATAATAGGTATCACTGAGAACATTTGACAACGACACTAATTTTTTAGGAGAATAGGATCTCAGATTTCTCTGAACATCCCTGAAATTTACCTCATCTGTGTCATCTTCTTCTTTTTCTTCATCAGATTGATCCATAAGAGCAAACAACAAGTCATACTCCTTATTCTTGTTCTCAACTGCCATCATGGAGCTGTTTTCTGCTTCAGGTTCCTCTTCTGATTCACTGGATGAATCTCCCCAAGTCGCAAGAGCTTGTCTCATAACATTGTCAGCTGTGCTTTTTCTACTGAATCTCTTTTCTAGAACCTGTTTTCTCTTTGCAACCTTGTCCGTGTTGTATTTGTAGCTGTCCTGTTGCAAGAGCGGGTAGTCTTTTATGAAGTGTCCAGGTTTGCCACATTTATGACATAGATCATGATTCCTGGGCTTGCTTGAGCTGCCTCTTCTAGGTATCCCACCGTTCCTTTGCACCATTTTTGGAATCTTTTGGTGAGATTGGCCATATTATGATCTTCTTCACTTGACTCAAGTTTTTCCGCCTGAAGAACCAGGTTCTTCTCCTTCTTCGGCTCTCTTATTTTAATGTCCTTCTTCTTCTTCATCTCATATGTCCTCAGATTTCCTATCAACTCATCCATAGTTAAGGTCTGCAGATCTTTAGCTTCCGTGATATCATTTACCTTACTTTCCCAGGAACTCGACAGAACACTTAAGATCTTTCGCACGAGTTTATTTCTGGAATAACTTCACCTAGAGAATTAAGTTCATTGATGATAGAGGTAAACCTGGTATGCATGTCCTGTATGGACTCATCTTCCCTCATCTAGAACAGTTCATATTCTGTAGTGAACATGTCTATCTTGGACTGCTTTACTTGTGTTGTTCCTTCGTGTGCCATCTGCAGGGCATCCCAGATCTCCTTAGCTGACTGACAAGCAGAGATCTTATTGTATTCATCAGGTCCGATGCCACAAACAAGAATTTTCTTTGCGCGAAAATTCTTTTCCACGGCTTTTCGATCTGCCTCATTGTATTCCTTTCTGGTTTTTGGTATTAGAGGACCTGCTTCTCCAAGTTTTTTTAATGGCACATGAGGCCCGTCACAAATGATGTCCCAAAGCTCGGAGTCTTCATCCATGATAAAGTCATGCATTCTCATTTTCCACCAACCATAGTATTGACCGTTGAATCTTGGGGGTCTATAGGTTGATTATACGTCTTCAAAATTTGGTGGAGAAGCCATTAGAGATCCTTTCTAGGTGTTAACCTTTCAGAAAGAACCTGCTTTGATACCAATTGAAGGTTTCTTAGCATCCACCAAACAGTAGAGTGACCAACTCCTCTACTAGTTCCCACATAACTAAATGCTAGAAATACGAGTAAATAGACAAATGTCACACCCCGAAATCCCACCATCGGGCCGTGATGGCGTCTAACGTTGAACCCGCTAGACAAGCCAACTTGTATAGATAAACTAGCACATTATGATCAATTTAATAGGATAAACTAAATGGTTCACAATTTAACAGCGGAAATAAATACGGTCTCATGCTAATTAAGGATATCATAATACAACGACGCAAAATTTCCCAAAACCTGGAGTCACAAACTCACGAACTGTATAAGAGTGCTAAATACAAGTCTGAAAGGAAATACATGTCTGCCTCTGAAACTAAAGGAAAAACAGGACAGAATCGAAGACAAAGGGATGGAAGAGACGCCAAGACCCACGAACGCCAGCGGGTATACCTTGAAGCCTCTTTGATGAGCTAGAAGACACTCCCACTAATGATGTCCTCCGGGTCCAGCTACGTAATCTGCACAACATAAAGAAGTGCATATGTAGCATCAGTACAACCGACCCCATGTACATAGTAAGTGCCGAGCCTAACCTCGGTGAAGTAGTGAAAAGGCTAAGACACGACAACAAAATGTACCTGTGCAGTTCAATAATATAGCAGAAACTAAACAAGAATACAATTACGGGGAGAACATGCTGGGGGTAAGAGATAGAAAATGCTGGAATGACAGAAACAAAAACAACCGTCTGAAATATTGGAAAAAAATCATAACGGGAAATGACACACAGATTAAACAGTGAAAGATGCGGCACGGCATGTCCCCTCGTGCATAATAAATAAAAATAAAAACATGGCACGGAATGTCCCCTCGTGCATAATAATATAAAACATGGCACGGAATGTCCCCTCGTGCATAATAATATAAAACATGGCACGGAATGTCCCCTCGTGCATAGTAAATAATAAACATGGAACGGATGTCCCCTCGTGCATAATAAATATAAACATGGCACGGAATGTCCCCTCGTGCATAATAAATAATAAACATGGTACGGAATGTCCCCTCGTGCATAATCAATATAAAACATGGCACGGAATGTCCCTTCGTGCATAATCAATATAAAATATGGCACGGAATCACCCTTCGTACTTTAACACTCTTCCTCACCCAGACAACAATCACAAACAAGGGAAAGTAAATAAATAGAGTAAAGATAGAAATCCCGGCAAGGGAACATCAATTAAACAATTAAATCCCAGCAAGGGAACTATACAACGATGACCCATCAAGGGAACATTTCAGTAACTCTTTCTCTTTCTTTCACTTTCATTTCCATATTCTATTACTCGAGCCAATGCTCCAAGGATGTAATTATCTCATACCTCTTCATCATTCGTTTTACATTTGAGCCAATGCTCCAAAGATGTTATTATCTCATATATTAATTTGAGCCAATGCTCCAAAGATGTTTAAAGATTACGATTCCCTTCACATGCCCTTTACAACGTGTAGAAATCCTCAATTAGGCATAGAAATTACAACAAAGTCAGAATATTCACAATATAGGGACTCACGGTCATGCTAGACACCAATGTATAGATACTCGTCACCATGCCTATACATCGTATTTGACAATTAGCAAGTAGCAAATAATACTCAACTCCTATTCCCTCAAGCTAAGGTTAGACCAAACACTTACCTCGGGTCCAAAGTATAGCAATCAACCCTCTAACACCGCCTTTCCTTTAGAATTCGGCTCCGGAATGATATTATCTAGACATAATCAACTCAAGTATATCAATAAGGATTCAATGATTCAATTACATGCCCTAATTATCCATTTCCTAGCATTCTTCCAAAATTATCAAAATTCGACCCCGGGCCCGCTCGCTTGGATTCTTGTAATTCTCGAAGGGAACACTCACCCAAAGCCTAAGGATAATAAATATATGATTTTTACTTAATTTCATGGCCAATTGACAGAAAATTCTAAAGTAATCACAAGTTCTAGGTTTCTACCCAATTTCTTGAACTTTTGCACTAGTTTATGTAGTTAATTAGGCTAGGATGCATGCATGAAACAAATTTCCGGGTGGAATTCACTTACCTTATAGGACCTGGTTGAAAGCTCTTAAAAAAGGAGGAAATCGCGTAAGGAAGAAGATGGAAAAAGAGAAAAATGGGTTTAGAACCCGTTTTTAAAACTCACTGCATGAACAATGAACTCGTACCTGCGGCTCTGGGGACCGCACCTGCGGTCTCGCACTTGCGAGAAGAATCCCGCACCTGCGAAATTGGGCTGGGGGGGGGGGTCTGGGATTGCACCTGCGAAGTGGAAACCGCACCAGCGAGAAATGCTCTGCACCTGCGATGGATGGCCATGCCACTGGTGATCGCACCTGCGATGCCTGGGACCGCACTTGCGGTCTCACACCTGCGATGCTAAGCAACCGCACCTGCGTTCACACCAGAGCAGGTGCACAAGCAGCCTTGTTTGCTGGTTTTTAGCCCCGTTAGGTGTTCGAAAGGCACTTGGGCCCATCTGAGCCCTAGTCCAAATATACCAACGAGTCCCAAATCATATTACAGACTCACTCGAGCCTTCAGAACACTCAAAACAACGCTAAAACTCGAAATCACACCCCCAAACGTCAAGAACCAAACTTAGGAATTTTTAATGTTTCTAAACTTCGCTAACAACGTGCCAAACTGACCTATACCACTCGGAATGATACCAAATTTCACAGATGACTCACACAACATCCTATGAACTTGTCCGTGCGATCAAATCGCCAAAACAACATCATATACATCGAATTAGGCCTCAAATTCCATGAATTCTATCAAATTTCATAAAACATCAAATTTTCCATTTTAAGTCCGAAACACGTCAAACGACATCCGATTTCAACCAAACTTTACAGAAGGTGCTTAAACCATATATACGACCTGTACCAGGCACCGTAACCAAAATACGGGCCCGATACCATCACTTTCTAATCAGATTTCATTTTCAATTTCCTCAAATATTTTCAGAAAACAACCTTTACTTAAAAATTTATTTCTCGGGTTTGGGACCTCGGAATTCGATTCCGGGCATACGCCCAAGTCCCATATTTTCCTACGGACCCTCCGGGACCGTCAAATCACGGGTCTGGGTCCGTTTACCCAAAATTTTGACCAAAGTCAATTTATTTATTTTAATATCAAATCTTAGCATTTTTCATAGAATTTCATATTTAAGCTGTCCGGCTACGCGCCCAGACTGCGCACGTAAATTGAGGCAACTACAAATGAGGTTTTCAAGGCCTCGAAAGTACGGAATGGGTAATAAAATAGGTGATTTTTCTTTGGATCGTCACAACAAAGGATTTTTACGTGGAAAAATCCCACTCAAGGGGACAAAAACCACTACCTACACTTGTAGGATTTCAACTTTACTAACTTGTAGTCTAAACTATTACAAGCCACTTTGTAATGACTTTATTACAAAGACTTCAATACTCTAACTTGTAATACTTCTTACAAGCCACTTTGTCACAAACTAGTTACAAAGACTTTGACTCATGACTAGCTTTAGTCACACACAAGTTTGGAAGATGAAAGATTAAAAGGTTCCTAACTAGTTGCTTCTAAAAACTTAGTAGGATACAATAAAAAACAAGATACAAGATTACAACTCAACTAAGGAAATTAACATTACTTGATGACCACGTGTGAGATCTTAGTGGAGTTGTCTTCTTGCTCTTGAAGCCCTTGAGTCTTTAATGCTTGAAAGCACTTAATGCTTGAATATTCTTAGTAATTGCTCAAGTGAGTATGTTGTTCTTCTTGCTTCAAGATATTACCAAACATTGCACATTCCAAGAAGGATGTCCAAAATATTGAAGGTACATGGCTCAACCACTAGGAAGTGACTGCTGCACTGTTGCTACACTGTAGCGTGAATAGTAGCAGGCAGTCACCTTTTTTGTCACAGCTTTTTACAGCTGTCAAGTTGGCCTGTACTTTATTCTGTGAGTCAGCGCTGGTCCATCCTCATTCAGCACTGTATTATCCGAAATTCCTGGAGTTGAAGCTAACTGCTTGTGCTGTTTACACATCAGGTCCTTTTTTCTGGTTCTTTACCTAAAAGGTTGTTAGATCATCAAAACAGAATATAACCCATCACTTGGCAAGTTATTAATGTAAGGAATCTCTCTTGAATGAAACAACACTTCAGACTCGTACACTCTTCATCTATGGGGGGAGGGGTTGGAGCATACTCTCTCTTCAAATCAGGTCCTTCCTCCTCATCCTCCTCATCACCATCCTCACGAGGAAAGGGTGTCTAGTCTCCGGATTCATTGGCTAGCCGGGGATTTTCTTTTAGATGTATAGCGCCCAAATTCTGTGTGCTATACGCATTTGAATTATTGTTATGTCAGTTATTATTGGTTGGGCCAATAAAGGGGTATAGCGCGGAAAAAGAAAATGCTATATGTATAGAGCACAAAAGGATTGCGCTATACCTGGGCAGGTTTTTTGTGTCAGGGTATAACACACTAATTTTGTGTGCTATACCTTAATGACAAAAATTACTGTTAAGGTATAGCGCACATAATTAGTGCGTTATATACACTTTTGTAACTTTTTTTTTACCACCTATTAAGGTTGTTTTTGTCCAAAAGGACATTCTTTTGGTTCCGGACTCTGATTGCTAAAAGGAATGGTTTTCTTTTTTTATTCCGCTATGCTTTCAGTTTTAATTACCAAGAAAGGGGCCGCGGCCTTTAGCTTTCAATTCCCTCTCAACCCACAAGGAAAAAAGGAATGGAAAAAAAATTCTCATTTTTTACCTTTTCTTTGTCCTTCCTTTTTAAAAAAAAAAATTGTTATCTTATTGTAAGAATAAAAAATTCGATGTTACTATTTAAACATTCATATTCCATTTTGTTAATGTATACGGTCAAAACTGGGCTCACCCGATTTTGTTTGATTAATCGAGACTAGGATGGTAAGCCGAGGATCGGTCCCGTGTTATATTAGACCGAGACATGAAGGTGCGGTACCAAGCTCGGGATTTGAAGTACTAATCGAGACCGAGACTGGTCAAGATCGAGACCAAACAGAATAGACATCGAGCGAGGCCGAAGAAAGCCTACTAATGGAGAGCCAAGATATCCGAGACCGAACAAGAATCGTGGCGAAAATCTCGGCACGAATCAAATCAAGAATGCTTATTTAGCCAATCATGAGATTTCCTTCTATATTTAGAATGGTACCATAAGTAGAATTCCTATATTATATAAAGTGGGTTCTATTCATTTGTAATCATCTAATTCTCGCATAACAAATCAATACAATACTTTTCTTTCTCTTGAGCTCTCTTGTTATTTTGTTCGGTTCATATTTCATAACTATACACTCAACCGATTCAAGGGCGATCTAGCTCGAGGGCCAAGTTTCACTTTGTACTGGTTTGCTTTATTTTACAGTCAATTACTAACATTTATTATCATATTTATCAATTGGTGCCAAGTGAAATAACGTATCCTCAAAACCACTTATAAATTTAATTGTTATCCGATTCCAAGGGTAAACAGTTTGGCGCCCACCGTGAAGCTAAGGATAATGGTGATTTCCTGGTACTTATTCTTATAACACAAGGCTTTATGCTTGTTCTCATAAGTATTTTTGATTTCAGGATCAGCATGTCGGACTCTCAAACAGTACCCACACATGCCGATAATGGCCTTGGCTTTCATAGGGAAAACGACAATATAGCCTCCCCACGAATCGAAGTACATCAGGCTGATCTCGAGGGAGTACCGGCTACAAACCCCATCGACGTTAGTTCCCATGTTGCCCTGAATGCGAATCTGGGAGTCAACCCTAAAAATAGTGTCCGCAGAGATGTTCGAACAGCCGGTCAGAATGCACAAGGTGGCGAAGACGGTGGATTCAGCCTTTGATTAATATTTGAAATGTTGCAGGCCCAACAAGGTGCAATAGCGCAACTCCAAAATCATAACCACGCACCAAGTAGGGGCAAACCCGAGCCTCCATTAGAAGTTGTTCACAGGGTCAAACAAGTATCGGAGAGGTCAAACATGAATGAATCGGGGACTGACTCCGTTATTATGAAAATGCTAGAGGAGCTCATGGGGCAAATTGAATTAGGGGAGAAGGATATTGAAGCAAATGACAAAAAAATGGAAACATATAACTCCCGAAGTGATAAAATTCCGGGGGCACCACCAATTCTGAAGGGTTTGGATTCAAAGAAGTTCGTACAAAAGCCTTTTCCCCCTAGCACGGCTCCTAAGCCCATCCAAAGAAATTTCGCATGTCAAAATTCCCTAATATAATGGAACTACAAACCCAAATGAGCAATTCACTTCTTACACATGCGAAATAAAGGGGAACATTTTAGAGGATGACGAGATTGAGTATGTTCTGCTGAAGAAGTTCGGAGAAACCTTATCGAAGGGGGCAATGATATGGTACCATAATTTGCCGCCCAACTCCATTGGTTCCTTTTCCATGCTCGTAAATTTCTTCGTCAAAGCACACGCCATAGAAATAAAGGTCGAGACTAGGAAGTCGGATCTCTTCAAAGTAAACAGAAAGACAACGAGATGCTCAGAGAGTTCGTATCCCAGTTCCAAATGGAACATATGGACCTACCCCCGGTCGCAGATGATTGGGCCGTCCATGATTTTACTCAAGGGCTGAACATACGAAGTTCGGTGGCCTCACGACCGTTAAAGTAGAATTTAATCGAATATCCAACTGTGACCTGGGCCGATGTGCACAATCGGCACCAGTCAAAAATCAGGGTCGAGGATGATCAGTTGGTAACTCTTTCCCGGTATGTTTATCCAAACAGGCCCGTCGGCAAAATTCAAAGGGATATCAACAGATAACCATGATCGAACAAAGATTAGTATCAACCATACGATGGAGATCGAAGAAATAGCAGTCCTGAACGCAACCCCGTTTGAAGTGATAGAAGAAATAACCGAGGACAGAGCTCCCGAGGGCTCATGAGTAAGAGTGGTTTCGATTGAAATGTGGAGCCCACAGAAACACCACGACTATCGGAAGACAACTTCAATGTTGATGCATCAGCTATTGTATCGGCCATTGGGCGGATCAAAGATACCAGGTGGCCCGGACTCCTATAGACCGATACGCCTGATCGGGTCCAAGCCTACACTACTATTGAGTAGCGAGGGGGTCAGTGCAGTTTTAACCCAACTAAGGTCGGGATTCCACAGGGAGTTAATGTTTGGAATTAGGTTTATATCTAAGCGAGTTGCGGTCTTTGAATCTAATTACACTTCCACACGTTTGGGTTTATATTCTACTTCTATCTTTACTCTAACGATTGCAATAGCTGAAACTAAGGACAATATTTTTGTTGGGTTTTTCAAGTGTTAAAAGAGACTAGGGTCGTGACTTCTACCTAGGTGGTTATCTAATGGGGTGGTAGAATCTAGGGAAATCTTGATTCGTTGGGATTGTAATATAGCTATCACACCCGGATACTCACTCTATACCTCTCGGTAATTTGAGTGATTTTGCCCAATTTGGCTTTCTCAAGTCCAAATGGGTATTTGCACAAATCAAGTGATATTTGCTAAAGTCGGGTATTACTATCTCTAGGTTTAACCCTTTAATTGGGGCTATCAATTTCTTGAGTTCACCCCAATTCCTTGTTAACCTAGTTTTCCTAGACTTAGTCCCTCTTTCTCAAATAAAGACTAAGTCATAAAGGCATGAATCAATGTTTGCAACCATTAATTCTTGAGTTCTAGCAAGAACTAGGTTGAATATCACTAACCCATTCATATTCAAGCCCTAAAATCAAACACCCATTAAATACCCACACTAGGGTTGGGTCACAACCCTAGATATGGGCTTAGCTACTCATGAAAATAGAAGAAATTAAAGATCAAATGAAGATAAAGTCCATAATATTAGATTATGGGATGAAAATCTAATGTTAAGAAGTGAATCTAGTACAAAATTTCTGAAAACAGTAAAACTAACAAAACATAACATGACCTAAAAATGACAAAAAGTTCTATTTATACTAAGTTGAAAATATCTGACAAAAATTCCCTTATGGAGGTTGTGCGGCCGAATAATTTTGAGTGCGGTTTCACTCTTGCTTTCGCAGCCGCACAACTCTGGTGCAGTCCGCATTCTTCACTTTTGATTCTAGCTTTAGCTGTACTTTCGCGGACCACACAATTCTAAGTGTGGCCGCGCTCATGATTATGCGGCCGCATAAAAGTGATGCGGTCCGCACTTGCTTGAATTTTAGCTTGAGACAACTCTCTGAACCTTCATCATCGCGGATCACACATTTATGTGTGCGAACGTGCTTGGCATTCTACGGCCGCACAATTTTGGTGCAGTCCGCATTCCTTCATTTTTCCCAAGTTGTCATCTCTTTGATTCTCATTCATCGCGGACCACATAATTTTCATTGCGGTCGCACAGGGACTTTTGCAGCCGCACAATTCTGGTGCGGTCCATGCTCATCATATAGCCCAAATTTGCAACTCTCTAAATCTCCCTCTTGCAGGCTGCATATTTTTGATCGTAGCCGTACATTGGCTTTTGTAGCGGCACAATATTTGTGCGGTCCGCACTGTAGGCCTCTTTGTCCAGTCTTGGTTTTTGTTCAGCTTTTGATCCCTTTGTGAGTTGATTTTGATTCCTTTGGCTCATTTTGAATAATCCCTGCAAGCAAGCATATTTCATTAGTTTCCATAAATACCTTCAAGCATTTTTGTCCTACAAAACAAATAAAAGAGAGCAAATAATAGGTTAAAATCCCTACTTATCAACTCCCCCAAACTTAAGCTTTTGCCTGTCCTCAAGCAAATAAGGTGATTCCCACCTCCACTACAAACAAAGATATTTCAGCTAGCCTAAGGCGAATCAATCATGCATCATTTGGGACTAACAATTACCCTCGACACAAATGAATTATCAACAACACCATGCTTTGACCTTTTGAGTATCATAATTCTAATTTGACACTAGAGCATCAAGAGTTGACTTAATTCACCATGGAAGCTCGCTCTATCATGTAGGTCATTGTGGAACACAAACTCCTCCTCCTCTACTCTCCATTAGAAAATCTCACTTTAGAATGTAACACTTGAAACAAGGATTGTGAAGAAGTACATTCATCTCTCTCAAAAGAATGTCATAAGTCCGACTCTAAGTACCATAAGCTTTCCCCTTATGTACACCACTAATGTAAGCTCACTCAACTTGAAATCATATGGGGTTTTTTCGGGAATTTAATGAAGGCTTTTGGATCAAGGTAGGACTTATCGGAATATGATGATTTCATCTTTCCTTATGCACACTGTTTCTCTTTTTGGCTCATACTTTCTTGACTCTTTGAGTCATTTTCTTCTTCCTTAGGGGAACTAGAGAGATGTAATGTCACCATTTCTTGATCATGACAATCATTTTCTCCTTTTCAAATCACTTCATGCCTTTCATCATTGCTTTCTTTGAATCCCTTCAACTTTATACCTTTTTCACTTTCTTTTTGACATTTTTTTTGGTCTTTCTTCCTTTTCCTTGCCTTTCCTTTTATTCATTTCTTTTTTTCTTCTTTGTACCTTTTATCACTTTCAAATTCCTCGTCTCTCCCCCAAACTTACGATTTTTCCAATTGTTTACCAAGAATGCTAAGGAAAGATTGGGTGCCAAGAGAGGGTAATTATAAAATGGATAAAGGCTTGTAACGTGGCTATTGAATAAAAAGGGCTTCAGCTCAAAGGGGTTGACTAGGGATATCAAATTGGTAGGCTACAGAAGCTTTCAAGTTTCAAATTTGATCAAGGAGAGCCTACAATCATTTCTCAAGTCGAGCTACACTTAGAATTTCGCCTAGACAAACATTCAGGGCAAGTTCTAGACTTATTGGCACGGAGCTTGGACTTGCCATTCAATACCTCACCTCTCAAGCTGCTGGATTGTTAAAGAGAATAGAGTCGAGGGCCCACAACAACCCTAGCTAAGATTAAAAATCACAAATGGCTCAAAGAAACCACTCGATGATTGTTTTATTCAACACAAGAGTCTAAAGATCACAACTAGAGCTATTCTTTGCCAATCAACTTTGTTTCTAACCATAAGGTCAAAGGTAAATATGTTAGTGCCAAGTGAAGCCTTCTTGAGACACTTTTATTCATTACTACTATATATACCAAAACATAAAAGAAAACAGACTCAATCCCTTAAAAAGGTTGTCACACCATCCATCGTTGGGAAGAGCCACCGCTGTTCACACAACATCAACCTTTGGAAAGAACCGTGGCATTAAGAAAACCAAAGGCTTATTGTTCACACAAAACGTAAAAAAGAAGATAACAACTTAAAAAGAAGCTACTGAACTAAGTAAGAATCTATGCTACTAAGGAAAAAAATAAATAAAAGAAGTTATGAAGTAAACTGAATATATACAAAATGAGGTAAAACAAATATATACATAATGGAAATGAAAATATACATCAAATGGTAAAAATATACACATACCAAAAGAGAAAATAAATATAAAGAAAAATATAGTAATAGTTATTACATACAAAATGTCAAAGTCAAAATCAAAATGGACCATCTCCCAAATGAAAAAAGAGCATTGTCATCAATGCTAATAACAAATAAGAAGATGGAAAATGGGTAGAGAGTAGAGAAAACTCCCTATGTGGTCTCAGTCTTCATCGGGTCCTCAACATGTGCGGTGGTCTCATCATGCATAAGGTCCTCAGCACCCTCCGTATCCTCTAATTGAATCTCTACATCTTCTGACTGAGGGACTATGGGGTTGCTGAGCATTTGTATCAGCTCCTCAGCAGTCTGTGTAGTTGCAGCCGGCTCCTCAGACTGGCCGACTGCTACCTCTAATATCTCGGGCACTGCTGCAGATGCTGCTGGGACTGTCTGCTCCATGAGAAGGTCCAGTGGAAGATCTCTAGCAGAATAAATCTTATCAACCTCCTTGCTCAACTTGTCCACCGACTCCTTTGATTCCTTAGTCTTCCGCATTTTCTTCACCTGCTTCCCTAAATCCTTGATGATCTTCCCAAGTGTATCAAGAGTCTCCAGAATCTTCTTCAATGCGTCCTTCACTAATGGAGGTACCTGAAGCTCTGCTGAGGCGGATGAATGTGCTGCCAGAGCACCGGATATGGCAGTCAACTTTGTGGTAGCTGCCTGCATCCAGTTGTTGAGACTGGATAGTGTTTGGGAAACCCGTAGTGCAATATGAGGGTAGGTAGAAGATGTAGGTATTGAAAATGGCACTGAGGTAGATGGTCCGGAGGATGGAGGAGGCATGGATGTTGCTCCAGTAAAAGTACCGGCTGCTGTGGAGGGCTCTACAACTGGCCTAGTGGCCATTACCCCTAGCTCTTCAGACTGGCTAGTGGAGGTTGTGGCTTTACTCTTAAACTTAGGGTTGTCCGCTCCCTGGAGGTTGTACCATGAGAAAGGCTTCTTATCCTTCACCTCAACATCAAAATGTCTCGACTCTACCCCTTGATCTTGGAAATACTCTGTGAGGAAGTTGGGGTAGGGATATGATATTTCTTCTTTCTGGACCGCATTTTAGATGTTGAAGGACATCAAGGCTCCTACATTAATAGGATATCCTGCCATGATGGAAGCTACTAATACTGCTCGAGGGAGTGGAAGGATGTTCTCATGCTGGCATGGGTCAAGACGACTACACACGAATGTTTGCCACCCTTTTGCTTCAAAATTAAGGGCGACCCTGACTATCTGTACTCCTGTTGTGAGCAATGCAGGTGTTGTCCCGGAGTAGCTAGTATCTCAGCTAGCCATGGGTGAACTGCATCACCCATAGCTAGCTTCTCCAGGTATTGCACTGCTTCAACCTCCTCAAATCCTTGTTCAGTACGTGGCCATCAAAACGGGTTTTCAAGTTCCGGACCTTCGTCACCTTGGTACCCTTTTTGATGTGGGCAACATTGGCATAGAATTCTTTGACGAGGTATTCACTGGCATCTTGCATACAGCCGATTAACCATTTCCATACTTTTCTCTCCACAAACTGCTTAAGGACATTCAAGTTGTGCTTGCTTAGGTCTTTGGTCAAGAATTGTCGCTCAAGAGTGAGCGACCTTTGGGACCACCATTCTCTAAACTTGGCATATGCCTTCTTATTGACAAATCTATCAGCCCACACCTCCGACTTCCTTGATCTAGCCAAGCTTCCAACAATTGTGTCCCCCCTTCCCATCGTACGGGGCCTCATCATCATCATCCAAGTTGATTGAGGCAGCTGTAGCAGGTGTTATAGAAGGTGGGGGAGAAGGTTCAGATGCTTGACTACCTCCCTCCGAGCCTTCAGATGAACTAGAGGAGGAGGTTGGTTCATTGACTAAGTGGAGTCTACTGGGGTATTGTTGTGATTGCGCCCTCAGCTGTGCTTTTCTGAACCCCCCTCAGAACTTTCCTGGGATGGGAGGTATTCACTGGTGTCTGAGGTGTCCGAAGGTGGTCTACTGAGTGTAGTATTTTTGGTTAAGACTTTCTGGACTGACAGTGGCATGTTGGGTTTTCCTCGACCCCCGCCTCGGGAGGATTCTGCCCTCCCTTTAGAAGCATCACCTCTAGCACGTGAATGCACCATTGTCTACAACGTACAAGTAGTGAAAGTCAATTAGAATTGGGGTTCATCATGTGTTATAGAATCACAAATGAAAATGCAGACACAACTTCTCTAGACTGGGCAGCACGGACCGTACAAAAGTGAGTGCGGTCGCGGACTACCTAGTGCGGACCACACAAAATTGAGAGCGGACGCGGAGATCCCAGGTTCAGACTACTGGTTCTATGAAGTTACCTCAGTACGGACCACACAATTTTGAGCGCGGCCGCAAAAACCCATCACTGACCGCACAATTTTGAGTGCGGCCGCATAGTCGTATTGTTGGGTTTTTGAAGATTAACAGTGCGGACCGCATAATATTGAGTGCGGCCGAAAAAACATACCGCAGGCCGCAAAAAATTTAGTGTGGACGTACAAACTTAGCAATCAAAAGTTACTTCAACCTAGGGTATCGCGGACCACACAATAATGTATGCGGCCACATACCCTAGTACGGAACGCACACGACCGCGAAATTCAAATCAGAACGGCACTGTTGTACAATTAACACTAGGGTTTTACTAATTAGACATGATTTGTGGAAATTAAACATGAAAAGCTATTAAACCCAACCCCCATTAAGCATGCAAACACTACCCACATGATTCTAAGCAAGATTTAATCATCAATTTGACATTTTAGGCATGAAGCTAACCCTAGATTAAAAGAAAACTAAAACAAAGAAAAAAAAAGAAAAAAAATAATCGAAATCATTGAAATCAACATACCAGTAGTGAAGATGTAGTGGGAATTTAACACTTGATGAATATGAGATGAGACTGAAAACAAGAGAGAATGTGCACTATGCTTAGTCTAGCTTGAGAAGTCAGAGAGTGTAAAGTGTGAAAAGTCTCAGAATGTCCTATTTATACTTTGACCAGGTTGGCCCACGGACTTACCCCAGTGCGGCCGCACAATTTTGATGTGTTACGCACTCTTTACCTTTTTCTAACTCAGAAGCTGAATCAATGGTGCGGTCCGCAAAAAAAGGCTGCAGTGGCACAATTTGTGTGGTCCGTGAAATTTTGATTGTGGATGCGAATACTTAACGATTTTTGTTAGGCCAAACTTCAGAGAGTTGGAATTTTCCATCTCCCAGCTATGCGACCACACACATAATTGTGCAGCCTCGAAGGGATTGTGCTGTCCACACAATTTCACCACTTGGCCAGTATTTTCCTTGTCAATTTCCTGCACTGCACACCCAATTCCTGCATACACTTTGTTTACCTTGAAAATAGTAATTACAATTATATTTAATTTGTGGTTCTAAAAATACGTGATCTATTTTAATACCAGTTGTTTAGGAAGTAGATGCTAAGTGAGCAGTGGGAAAACGAAATAAGAGCAAAGGGAAGCGAGATTATACAAACCGAGCAGTGGAGAGACAGGGTCTCGAGGTTAGTCGGGATAGGCCTCGAAGTCGAGCTCAAGATCTTGACAAGGGGCCGCCGAGAATGATATAACAGTATCGAAGGCCTTGGGTATGACCTATTTGTGATTAGAAATGAATAATAAATGAAGAACAACTAACGAACACAATAAATGAAAAGCAATTAATCAATGAAACAATTGTAGAGAATGTTTTTATTAGAGAGCAGGGGATGTTTTTGTTCTTGTATTGAATATCATGTGTCTTACAAAGTGACAAGGGCCCCCTTTATATATGAGGTGGAATCCCACCATAGTACAAGTGTAACTAATGTAAAGAGAGATGGCTGGTACAACCATTTACTGCCACGGTACGAGCTAGTACTATTTTGTCAGCTTTAATCACGTGCCTTTTGGGAGTTTCCCGCCTTTTCACGATGATCTTCGAATTTTGCCCTGCCTTGAGGTACATCGATCCTTCGGAATGCTTCCTCTAGGAGTGCACCTCGGATTTAAACTTCAAATTCTGCTCCGATACAGTCGAAGTCGAGGCTCGGGGCGCTGTGGGAGTTTTAAATCTATGCACATTCTTAACTTGTTCCCATTCTTGGGAACCACTACTACATTGGCCAACAATTTCGGATATTTTACTTCCCTGATGGACCCTATTTTCAGGAGTTTTGTTACCTCTTCTTTGACGAACGCATGCTTTACCTTGGTTGAGGCCTCCTTTTTTGCTTCGCCGGTTTGAACCTGGGGTCGACGCTTAGCCGATGGGTGGCTATTTCCGACGGGATTCCCGTCATATCTAAGTGGGACCAAGCAAAGCAATCAACATTGTCAATAAGAAATTGAATGAGTTTCTTCCTGAATTTGGGGGTTGATCCCGTTCCCAGGTATACCTTTCGATCTGGAAGATGTTCCATCAGAATAATTTCCTCCAGATCCTCAACCGTTGATTTGGTTATGTCCGACTCCTCGGGGGAAATGAAGGTTCGAGGGGTGAGGAAGTCTTCTTCATCATCCTCGAGGACCTGTTTATCTTCGGGCCCCTCCGAGGTGGAGTATATGGGCGCCGGTGCTGTGCCGTGTACTGCGAACCTTTCTTTGGCTGTGTGTTGCTCACCATACACTATTGTTACACAATCTTCAGTTGGGAATTTTAACATCTGGTGGAGAGTCGATGGTACCGCCGTGATGTCGTGTATCCATGGTCTTCTGAGCAGGGAGTTGTATCTCGGGTTACCTTCGGTGACATAAAACTTGGTTTTCCGAACTGCACCGGACAAACTGACTGGGAGAGTGATTTCTCCCTTTGTTATTTCGCTTGACATGTTAAATCCACTGAGTCCTCGAGATTCGAGTACGATTTGGTCGAGTAGCTTGAGCTGTTCCACTACCCCGAATATGATTATATTGGCCGATCTACCTGGATCCACGAGCACACACTTAATTCGAACGTTATTTAAAAGAAGCGAAATTACCAGTGCGTCATTATGCGGTTGGGACAAGGCGTCAATATCTTCTTCTTTGAACACAATCGTTCTTCTAAACACATAACTTTGAGATTGTCCTTTTGTGATGATGGACATCTTGGCCCGTTTGAGCATGGTTTCTTGTGGGATATCAGCTTCTTCGATAATCATGTGAATGGCATGCTGGGTTTCTTCTGGTCGATTCTTCCTGTTCGATTCTCTTTCTCGAAAATGGTTCTTGGTTCGATCGCCGAGAGATCTTCGAAGATGCCTTTTGTTCACCAACTGGGCCGCTTTATTTTTGAGTGGGAGTTCCTCGTGCCTCATTTCGGTATTCCCTGCGTACGCCTCCGTCCGTATGAGAGCTCGTATTGACATGTTGAGGGTTGTGTGAGCCTTCATTGACGGGGATTCGCACTGGTGCCCCTTCGGGGTTTTGCTGTGGTACACCGACTCTTGGAGTGGCTGCTCAATTCTCTCTGCGGTCCTCAGGATCGTTGTTTTCATGTGCGTTTACTGAGTTAGAAATTTTTTGACTTAAACATGAAGTTTCTTGGACAAGAAAAAGCGTAAAGAATAACTTGTGTTTTTAGAGAACCAACACTAAAACAGCCCCACGGTGGGCGTCAAACTGTTTACCTTGAAAATGGTAATTATAATTATATTTGATTTTGTGGTTCTAAAAATACGTGATCTATTTTAATACCATTTGTTTAGGCAGTAGATGCTAAGTGAGCAGTGGGAAAATGAAATAAGAGCAAAGGGAAACGAGATTATACAAACCGAGCAGTGGAGAGACGGGGTCTCGAGGTCGGTCGGGATGGGCCTTGAGGTCGAGCTCAAGAGCTTGATAAGGGGCCGCCGAGAATGATATAACAGTATCGAAGGCCTTGGGTATGGCCTATTTGTGATGAGAAATGAATAATAAATGAAGAACAACTAACGAACACAATAAATGAAAAGCAATTAATCAATGAAACAATTGTAGAGAATGTTTTTGTTAGAGAGCAAATGATGTTTTTGTTCTTGTATTGAATATCATGTGTCTTACAAAGTGACAAGGGCCCCCTTTATATATGAGGGGGAATCCCACCATAGTACATGTGTAACTAATGTAAAGAGAGATGGCTGGTACAACCATTTACTGCCATGGTACGAGCTAGTACTATTTTGTTAGCTTTAATCACGTTCCTTTTGGGAGTTTCCCGCCTTTTCAGGATGATCTTCGAATTTTGCCCTGCCTTGAGGTACATCGATCCTTCGGAATTCTTCCTCTAGGAGTGCACCTCGGATTTAAACTTGAGATTCCGCTCCGATACAGTCGAAGTCGAGGTCAGGGTGCTGTAGAAGTCTTAAAATCGGGCTTCCCTGATTTTACCGTATACAGATAGTCCCCGCGTTTCTTGTAATGAAAAGACAAGAAACGATTTGAATACACCAACTTTTTAATGCTTTCATTATCTTGTCACTCATGCCACGTAAGCAACTAACGTGAGAGATGCTCAGAGGCCATATATGCACAGTTCTTGAAAAGATTTTAATTTATTATGACGGTTGGCTGCCTTTTGGCTTTCCCCAACGTGCGCGGTTGGCCCCTATAAATACTCCTTCTCCAGCCCCTCACCCTTCATTACTACTTCTAACCTTTCAAAGCGAGCCTTCACTGTTTCTTTTCTTTATCCTTTTTCTGATCAGTTCTTTCTTGTTTCCTTCGAAATCTTTTATCAAAAATGACGGAGGCCTCCAAAACTATCCCACGAGACGATAAAGACTCCTCATCCTCACACTCCTCAAAGGTTAAGTTAATGGTACCTCCAAATCTCGAGGAGTGCATACCTGGTTCCTGCGAGACGACCTCCAATTTCAAGGTCGATAAACCTTCACCGAAGTCGGGGCGGTGTGAACCCATATCCCGATATATTAGCCTGATAACACACACCGAGAAGGTGAACGCTGACTATCGCTGGGGAGATGCGGTGCAAGTAGAGATTCCTTCTCGGAAGGAAGACATAACATCCCATAAAACCAGCTTCCTCAGTGTATACACCTATCCATTTACCCTAGGTCCAGTAGGGCCGTCTTCACCGTCGATAGACCTCGTGGTTCTCGATTTATGCAAATGATATCAAGTGACGCTCGACCAGATTCATTTATCATTCTGGCGTACTGTTTATATGATTAGGCATTTTTCCAATATGGTCGAGGACATGCCTTTCACCCTTGAGTACCTGATTAGAATGTAAAGTCCCCGCCTTTACCGGGGCGGTTTGATCAAACATCATCGTCGGTCCTCGAAGGCTTTCTTTGCTTGTATCGATGAAGGCAAAGACAGGGGTGGATGAGACTCTTTGTTCCGGTTAGGACCTCAGATTTGATTTCTTTTGAAAGGATGACGTTCCCTGAGGAATGGAATATGAATCGTACGTTAATACTTTAATTTTTCTCCGTGAAAACTTTCCATTGAACTATCTCCCTTTGATGATGCAGCTATTGCGTAGTACACCAATGCGGTTAAGGATCTTTCGAGGTGGGTTCACCGTCTTGATTCGATCTGCCCGTATGGTAAGCGCGTATGACGCGATCTGGCCAGGTGCCTATGAGAAGCTAAAGATCATGGTGGGGCCCTCCCTCTTGCAATACCTGAGTTCTATTTTAAAAGAGACGTCTTCTGAATATACTCTAACCTTTTATGTTCTGTGCTTATGAAGTCCTAGGGGAGGCCTTTTTGATAAGAGAAGCATATCCCGAGGAAGCAGATATCCCAAAATTGAATGAGTAGAGAAAGAGAAAAAGGGAATCGTCGATCGAGTTCCTGGGGCCGTCGAAGGCAATAGTGCAAAAGTCCAAGGCCGACTCCGCGGATATAAACAAGAAGAATGATTTCCCGACATTGCCCGAGGGGGGTGGAAGCGTAACTGCGTCCGCCTTTGCTGATCTGATTACTGTAGAGCTGGGGGCTTTTGGACCAGAAGTCGATGATGCCATCCTACCTGGGGCCGAATGGTTTTTTGAGGGTAGGTCAGATGATTTCCCTGAGTTGATTGCCAACCAAGATATTCCTCGGGCTGAAGGACACTCGGCGGATGAGTTATGAAAGCTTAGTCGCGAACCAAAGGCCCCAATAGATCTATCAGGGTCATTGATGTAGGTGATTCTCTGTTGGTTTCAATATTTTCTCCGAGGGAGACACATGATGCCCATAATAAAGAATCTTCCGATGCGGTGGCGTTTCTCGGAGGGAAAGACGTAGTCGAGGGGCTCTTTACTATGGCCGAGAAGAATCCCGATCTTAGTGTCGTGTTCATTTTCGAGGAGGCTGAAAAGCTTTTCAAACATTTAATTTCTTCGTTGATTTTTTCGAGCTTTGATTAATATTTCTTTGACCCTCTTTCCTTTATGATTTCAGGAAAAAGTGCTTTATAACCGGACCATGACCAAGTTTCAATCTGCGCTAACCCATTACGAGGGGGAGTGTAGGAGATTTTTATCAGAGGCGGATGAGCTCAGAGCTCTTCTTTCCCAAAAGGAGGAAAAAGTGATGGACCTCCGAGCTAGTTTAGGAACGTTATCTCGGAAATGGACCGACCTTGATGAGAAGGTAACATAGCCTTCATGCACTTTGTTTTCGTAGTTGATATCAATACTTAATCCCTATTGGGCTAATCTTCGCAGCTTAAGGAGAAAGATGCCCTGATGCGGGAAGGGTTCAGAGCCAGGGATGCTGAAATCCATGGACTGGGGCAGTGTGTGAATGAGATAACCTATAAGAGAGATGTCCTCCAAGAGAATTTATCCTCGATTGGGCATTGCCTCCGGGATGTAAGGTCTGAAAGTAGCAAATATAAGGACCTCTATGATGAATCGGTCGCTGCGCTATCTTCAATTAAGGCCGAAGCTGATGCACTCATAGCCTCGTATAAAGTTGATGGTGCCGCTGCAAATGCCCAATCCAGGAAAGCAGTTGAGGAGGCCGAGTTTAAGCATGCCTGGGTCTTGGAGCACTCCTGATTAAAGTCTCGGAGGCAGAGTCTCGAGGACATTCATGCAGGGGGCCTCGATTTGCCTGTTGAGATTGAGAGGGTGAAGACCCTAGAAAAGGAATCGGAGGCACTACTTGCTTCCGCAGATGACTCGAGCAGTGGCTCGGAAGATGATGACGATGAGGGTGAAGTCCCTGAGGGGGAAGAGGCCGTTGAGACCTGGGGGTCTAGGGCGGAGCTTCTGAAAGCATAACCTCTGAGGCAGCCGCTGAAGGCACACCCTAGCTGCAGATTAGGTTTCCATTTATTCTTTTTCCTTGTGCAAGGGCTCCGATTTCGAGCTTTGTAAATATGCTTTGCGAACCTCTATCAGATATAAAAGGTCTTTCATTACCTTATTTCTTTTCTGGTTTCTTAGAACAAGCTCTGATGCATGCCGATGATTAATCCGATAAATGGGACTTAGAAATGAAACCTTGGGGTTATAAATTAGACATGAGGCTTTTTAGGCTAGCCCATGGGCTTTTACGCATTGGTCCGGTATGCCTTTTTAATATAGCCAGCGACTTGGGCTCTTACGCACTTGGCCTTGAGGCGCTTTTAGTTAACTGTTTCGGGCTCAGTCTCCGAGTCGGGTTTCGAATCGAGCTCATCTGCCCTTAGGTTTTTAAATCGGCCCTGAGGCGTTTAAGGCCGGTGCAACCTGTAGCTGGCGACTTGGGCTCTTACACATTTAGCCGTGATGCGCTTTTAGTTAACCGTTCGAGCTCAGTCTCCGAGTCGGGTTTTGACTCAAGCTCATCGGCCCTGAGGCATTTTGGGTCGGTACGAGCTGTAGCTGGCGACTTGGGCTCTTACGCGTTAGGTCGGTACGACCTTAGTGTAGCTGGCAACTTGGGCTATTTCGCTTTAGGTCGGTACGATCTTTAGTGTTAGTGGCGACTTGGGCTCTTACGCTTTAGGTTGGTGCGACGTTTAAACTGTTCTTTTCAAGTTTTTTCGAAGTAATTGGAGGCCTGTGATTTTATGGCAACAGTCGGATGTCTCCGAGTCTCGTTAATTTGGCCGGAGCCTTTTTAGTCCTCGAGTGAGATAGTCTCGGCGTCTATATCGAGGGTATGACTTTTTAGGGGTCTTACAAGTTCGATATATAGCCTTGACTTGGATATCGGGACTATGAATTTTTAAGGTCTTACAAATTTGTGCATGCCTCGCTTAGGTCTTACAGTTTCGGAGGGCTTATATTGGTGCCGTATGGAGGGCTTATGATTTTGAACTTTCCAGATCTAAGGTCTTATGGTTTCGAATTTTGATGGCTCGATGGGGTGAGCTCGAGGTTGCCGGCCCTAAGGTCATAAGGTTTCAAGTTTCTGATGTTCGATGGGGTGACCGTCGATGGCAGTCCCCCAGACATCGAAATTTGTTGATTTTGTCTTGTGGAGGGCTTATATTGTTGAAATTGCCTCATGGAGGGTTTACGTCGGTGCCTTATGGAAGTCTTATGAGCTCGAATTTACCTGCGCTGGGGTCTTACGACTTCGATTTTTTGATGACTCGGTGGGGTGGTTGTTGAGGACAGCCCCTGAGTTGCAGTTGAGGGCTTATATTGTTGCCTCGTTGTTGAATTTGATATCGGGATTATGACTTTTTAAGGTCTTACAAATTTGTGCATGCCTTGATTGAGGTCTTACAGTTTTGACGTTGCCTTGTTGAGGGCTTAGATTGTTGATATTGCCTCATGGAAGGCTTATACTGTTGATGTTTTCTCATGTAGGGCTTACTTCATTGCCTTGTGGTATTATGATTTTGAAGTTGCCGACCCTGAGGTCTTACGGCTCCAAGTTAGATAGCTTGATGAGCGTCGAGGACAGTCCCTGAGTGAGAGTTGATGCCTCATGGAGGGCTTACATGCTTGAAGTTTTCGGTCCTTAGGTCTTATGGCTTTGAGTTTTTGGTGAGTCAATGGGGTGACTATCAAGGACAGTTCAAGAGTGGTCGGAAAATTTTTTGTCCCTGGGGTTGTTTCTTGTGAAAAATAGCAAACTTCTTTGACGCGCGAAGTGTTTTGATGATAAAAGATTCTTCTCTGATTACCTGGTACAAGTATACATTTTTTTACCATTGAGGGTTCGATTATTCTATGTGGACACGGTTCATTCGATCGTTTGGTCCTGTACATTGTTCTCCTGTCGAGACCCTCCTCGGCGTGTTTCAATGATCTCCCGGGGGGATGCCCCTCAGTATTTGAGGTTGATCGAAGAGAAGCCTTGAATACTTGGTGAGTTCTCCTCAAGTAGCATATGGGTGTTGCCTCAATAAAAACCTCATCGGCAAAACGCATATGGGATAAACTCTGACGCGAGGGAAAAAGAGCGCAACGCATGCTTTAAAACCCAAGGCCTTCGGGTGCTCCGATTCTTTTCAATCAAACACCTGCGCATATGTTAGTG
The DNA here is from genome assembly GCA_005239505.1 of Nicotiana paniculata. Lineage (NCBI taxonomy): Eukaryota > Viridiplantae > Streptophyta > Magnoliopsida > Solanales > Solanaceae > Nicotiana > Nicotiana paniculata. Next base: position 39,062 of record MDKI01051842.1, read on the forward strand.
TATAATGTGAAGGAGAGGAGGAGCGGACTGTACCTTAGCAATAATAGTATTTGAGCATTGATATGTTCCAATTGTTTTGAAGTTGCTCGCCTTCCATGGTTCCGAGTTTGTAGGACCCTTTGCCGATTACTACGAGGATGCGGTATGGTCCTTCCCAGCTCGGGCCTAGCTTCCCTTCATTAGGGTTTCGAGTGTTTAGGGTGATTTCCTTAGGATTAATTCCCCGATTCTGAAATGTCGCAGGTTCGTTCTTCGGTTGTAGTATCTTTCTATTCTTTGTTTTTGGGCGGTCATCCGGACCAGCGAAGCTTCTCGCTTCTCGTCTGAGTTCGAGGGTCGTAGTCATGGACTTATTGTTTGAGTCCTCGCTGGCATGTCGGAATATGGTGCTTGTCTTTCCGACCTCGACCGATATCAAAGCCTCATACCCGTATACTAAAGAGAACGGCGTCTCTCCTGTGCTCGATTTAGAGGTGTTCCGATATGCCCATAGCACCTCGGGTAGTATTTACCTTCATTTTCCTTTTGCATTTTCTAACTTCTTTTTCAAGTTTTGAATGATGGTCTTGTTTGTGGACTCGGCCTGACCATTTGCACATGGGTGGTAGGGCATTGTTAAGATTCTTTTGATTTTGTGATCCTCGAGAAACTTTGTTATTTTGCCTTTGATGAACTGCTTCCCGTTATCGCACGTTATCTCAGAGGGGATTTCGAATTGGCACATGATGTGATCCCAAATAAAATCAATGAATTCTTTTTCTCTTATCTTCTCGTAAGCTTGTGTTTCCACCCATTTTGAGAAGTAGTCAGTCATAAACAAAATAAATGTAGCTTTACCTGGTGCCGTTGGTAGAGGGACGAATGTGTCCATTCCCCATTTCATAAAATGGCCATAGTGATAGGACTAAATGTAGCTGTTCACGGGTTGGTGGATCATCGGCCCAAATCTTTGACATTTGTCGCATTTTCGGATGAATTATTTGATGTCCCTTTCCATGCTGTCCCAGTATTAACCTGCTCTGATCACCTTTCGAATTAAAGAATCGGCGCCGAAGTGATTTCGATAGGTGCCCTCGTGGATTTCTCAGAGCACGTAATCAGTGTCTCTTAGTCCCAATAATACTGCTAGGGGCCCATCGAAGGCTCTTCTGTATAGAGTTCCACTCTCGTCAAGTGAAAAATGAGCTACTTTTGTCCGAAGGGCCCTCGATTCTTTTGGGTCCGTGGGTAGCTTCCCACTTACCAAATAATCGATGTACTTATTTCTCCAATCCCATGTCAGGCTGGTGGAGTTGATTTCGGTATGACCTTCTTTGATCACCGGTTTGGATAACTGAACAACAGCTCCGAGGAGTGTGTCATTTTCCTCAACGGATGATCCCAGGTTTGCGAGTGCGTGGACCTCGCTATTTTTCTCCCGAGGCATGTGGACCAGAGTCCATTCTTTGAAACGATGCAAAGTGACTTGAAGTTTTTCTAGGTACCGTTGCATCCTGTCCTCTCGAACCTCAAAGTTCCCCTTCGCCTAGTTTACAACCAGAAGGGAATCACAGTTTGCTTCGACGATTTCCACCCCCACACCTTTGGCCAATTCGAGACCTGCAATCATAGCCTCATACTTGGCTTTGTTGTTAGTCAACTTTGTAGTTTTTATAGATTGTCTAATCACACCACCCGTAGGTGGCTTCAGAACTATCTCGAGCCCAGATCCTTTCACGTTCGAGGCACCGTTGGTGAATAAGGTCCATACCCCTGATGATGTGGCCGTTTTTAGTAGAAGTTATTTTTCTACCTCGAGCACAAGGGTGGGAGTAAAGTCGGCCACGAAGTCTGCCAAGATTTAGAACTTGATAGCCGCTTGGGGTTGATATTCGATATCGTACCCCCCGAGTTTGATGGCTTATTTGGCTAGTCGGCTTGACAATTCGGGTTTATGCAATATATTCCGAAGAGGATATGTTGTTAAAACACATATATTGTGACATTAAAAATAAGGCTTCAATTTTCGAGATGCACTTATTAATGCAAGAGCTAATTTTTCTAAGTGTGGATACCTGGTTTCAGCATCTCCCAGGTTCGACTCACATAGTAGACAGGGAATTGTGTACCTTGCTCATATCGAACCAACACGCCACTTACCGCTACCTCGGACACTACTAAGTACAAGTATAGTGTTTCATCCTCCTTTGGGGTGTGGAGAAAAGGCGGGCTTGAGAGATACCGTTTCAACTCCTCCAGGGCGTGCTGGGACTCCAGAGTCCACTCAAAGTTGTTTTTCTTTTTGAGTAAAGAGAAAAAGTGATGGCTCCCATCTGATGACCTTGAGATGAATCAGCCTAACGCCGCAATCCGTCCTGTCAGCCACTGTACGGCCTTCACGTTGTTTACCACCGTGATTTCTTTGATGGCCTTGATTTTGTCGGGGTTGACTTCAATCCCCCTGTTTGAAACCATGAATCCTAAAAATTTGCCCGAACCTACGCCGAAGGCGCATTTCTCAGTGATGAGCTTCATGTTGTAACTTCTAAGGATGTCAAAAGTTTCCTGCAAATGAGTCAAATGGTCTTCTACGCACAGAGACTTAACTAGCATGTCATCAATGTAAACTTCCATGCATTTGCCTATTTGATGTTCGAACATCTTATTAACTAGGCGCTGGTACGTGGCCTCTGCATTTTTTTAGCCCGAAGGGCATTACATTGTAGCAGTATGTGCCATACTTTGTGATGAACAAAGTTTTTTCCCTATCCTCGGGGTTCATTTGAATTTGATTATACCTGGAGTAGGCGTCGAGAAAGGTGAGGATCTCGTGGCCACCTGTGGCATCGATCAATCGATCGATGTTGGGCAACAAGAATGAATCTTTAGGGCATGCTTTATTTAAGTCCTTATAATATGCGCACATTCTTAACTTGTTCCCTTTCTTGGGAACCACTACTACATTGGCCAACCATTTGGGATATTTTACTTCCCTGATGGACCCTTTTTTGAGGAGTTTTGTTACCTCGTATTTGACGAACGCATGCTTTACCTCGGTTGAGGCCTCCTTTTTTGCTTCACCGATTTGAACCTGGGGTCGACGTTTAGCTGATGGGTGGCTATTTCCGGCGGGATTCCGGTCATATCTAAGTGGGACCAAGAGAAGAAATAAACGTTGTTAGTAAGAAATTGAATGAGTTTCTTCCTGAGTTCGGGGGTTAATCCCGTTCCCAGGTATACCTTTCGATCTGGAAGATGTTCCATCAGAAAAACTTGCTCAAGATCCTCAATTGTTGATTTGGTTGCGTCCGACTCCTCGGGGGAAATGAAGGTTCGAGGGGTGAGGAAGTCTTCTTCATCATCCTCGAGGACCTGTTTATATTCCGACCCCTCCGAGGTGGAGTATATGGGTGCCGGTGCCGTGCCGTGTACTGCGAACATTTCCTTGGCCACGTGTTGCTCACATACACCATTGTTACGCCATCTTCAGTTGGGAATTTTAACATCTGGTGGAGAGTCGATGGTACCGTTTTGATGTCGTGTATCCATGGCCTTCCGAGCAGGGCGTTGTATCTCGGGTTACCTTCGGTGACATAAAAACTTGGTTTTTCGAACCGCACCGGACATACTGACTAGAAGGGTGATTTCTCCCTTCGTTGTTTCACTTGACATATTAAATCCACTGAGGCCTCGAGATTCGGGTATGATTTGGTCAAGTAGCTTGAGCTTCTCCACTACCGCGAATCTGATTATATCGGTCGAGCTACCTGGATCCACAAGCACACACTTAATTCGAACGTTATTTAAAAGAAGAGAAATTATAAGTGCGTCATTATGCGATTAGGACAAGGCTTCCATATCTTCTTCTCTGAACACAATAGTTCTTTTAAGCACATACTTTTGAGATTGTCCTTTTGCGGTGATGGGCATCTTGGTCCGTTTAAGCATGGGTTCTTGTGGGATATCAGTTTCTTCGATAGTCATGTGAATGGCGTAATGGGTTTCTTCTGGTCCATTCGTCTTGTTCGATTATCTTTCTCGAAAATGGTTCCTGGTTCGATCGCCGAGAGATCTTCGAAGATGACTTCTGTTGACCAACCAGGCCGCTTCTTTTCAAGCGGGAGTTCCCCGTGCCTCATGTCGGTATTCCCTGCATACGCCTCCGTCCATATGAGAGATCGTATTGACATGTTGAAGGTTGCGTGAGCCTTCATTGACGGGGATTCGCACTGGTGCCCCTTCAGGGTTTTGCTGTGGTACACCAGCTCTTGGAGTGGCTGCGCCATTCTCTCTGCGATCCTCAAGATCGTTGTTTTTATATGCGTTTACTGAGTTAGATTCTGACCTGAAATTGAAGATTCTTTGACAAGAAAAAGCGTAAAGAATAACTTGTGTTTTTAGAAAACCAGCACTAAAACAATCACTATTATTTTTAGCCCCACGGTGGGTGCCAGACTGTTTACTTTGAAAATGGTAATTATAATTATATTTTGATTTTGTGGTTCTAAAAATACATGATCTATTTTAATACCAGTTTTTTAAGCAGTAGATGCTAAGTGAGAAGTGGGAAAATGAATTAAGAGCAAAGGAAAATAAGATTATACAAACCGAGCAGTGGAGAGACGGGGTCTCGAGGTCAGTCGGGATAGGCCTCGAGGTCGAGCTTAAGATCTTGACAAGGGGACGCCGAGAATGATATAACTATATCGAAGGCCTTGCGTATGGCCTATTTGTGATTAGAAACGAATAATAAATGAAGAAAAACTAACGAACAGAATAAATGAAAAACAATTAATCAATGAAACAATTGTAGAGAATGTTTTTGTTAGAGAGCAGAGGATGTTTTTGTTCTTGTATTGAATATCACGTGTCTTACAAAGTGACAAGGGCCCCCTTTATATATGAGGGGGAATCCCACCATAGTACATGTGTAATTAATATGAAGAGAGATTGCTGGTACAACCATTTACTGCCGCGGTACGGGCTAGTACTATTTTGTCAGCTTTAATCACATGCCTTTTGGAAGTTTCCCGCCTTTTCACGATGATCTTCGAATTTTTCCCTTCCTCGAGGTACATCGATCCCTCGGGGATTGCATCTCGGGACTAAACTTCAGATTCCACTACGATACAGTCGAAATCGAGGCTCGGAGTGCTGTAGGAGTCTTAAAATCGGGCTTCCCCGGTTTTACCGCATTTACACTTCTCAACCAGTTAGCCTAAAACAATGCCTAATCTAAAAAAGAAAATCAAGAGAAAGAAAAACACATGGGTTTCCTCCCAAGAAGCTCCTGATTTAACATCGCGGCACGACGGATGTTACAATCATTCATTTGAAATGGAGCAATGCAACAACGTGGCCATCATCAACCTTACCAAGGTAGTGCTTCACCCGATGCCCATTGACTCTAAATATATCACCATTCCTATTTTTAAATCTTGAGCACCAAAAGGAGTCACATTTACCACTTCAAAATAACCACTCCACTTTGATTTTAGCTTTCCTGAAAACATCTGTAATCGAGAGTTGAATAAAAGAACAAGGTCACCTTCTCTGAATTCTTTGTTCTGGATATACTTATCATGTAGGTACTTCATCTTGTCCTTATACAAGGACAAATTGGAGTACGCATGGAACCGGAACTCATCAAGTTCATTCAATTGCTCCACCCGAAGATTGGCAGCTACATCCCACTCAAGGTTCAATTTCTTCAACGCCCACATGGACTTGTTCTCTAATTCCACCGGAAGGTGACATGCTTTCCCGAACACCAACCAATATGGAGACATACCAATTGGAGTTTTGTAAGCTGTTCTATAGGCCTAAAGAGCATCGTCAAGTTTCTTGACCAATCAGTCTCGTTTGCATTGATAGTCTTGGATAGAATACTCTTGATTTCCCGGTTGGAGACTTCAACCTGTCCACTTTCCTGGGGGTAATAGGGGGTTGACACCTTGTGAGTGGCACCATACTTGGAGAGTAAAGTGTCGAAGGATTTGTTGCAAAAATGTGAACCCCCATTACTAATGATGGCCCTTGGGGTTCCAAACCTTGTGAAAATGTTTTCCTTCAAGAAAGCTACCACACTCCGTGCTTCATTGTTGGGAAAAGCCACAACTTCAAGCCATTTGGACACGTAATCCACAGCAACAAGAATATAGGTGTTCCCACATGAGCTTACAAATGGACCCATAAAGTCGATGCCCCACACATCAAAAATATCAATCTCTAGGATAGTTGTGAGAGGCATCTCATTTTTCTTGGAGATCCCACCGGTCCTTTGGCAATCATCACAACGCTTAACAAGCTCGCTAGCGTCTTTGTACAAGGTAGGCCAATGGAATACACAATTTAGGACTTTTGTAGAAGTTCTCACTCCACCATGGTGACCACCATATGGGGAAGAATGGAAAGCTTCAAGAATACCCAATTGCTCTTCTTCTAGACCACATCTCTAGATAATACCACTAGTGCAAATTTTGAAAAGATATGGCTCGTCCCAATTGTAGTCCAAGCAGTCCCGTTTGAGCTTCTTCCTTTGGTTTGAAGAAATCCTTTGGGACAATGCCACTCACAATATAGTTGGCCACATCGACAAAACAAGGCATCCCGGTCAAATACATGGAAAGGAGTTCATCCGGAAAAGAATCATTGATCTCAAGGCCATCATGGGGTCTCCCCTCCTCCTCCAATCGGGACAAGTGGTCCTCCACTTGATTCTCACTCCCTTTGCGGTCTATAATTCAATATCAAATTCTTGTAGAAGAAGTACCCACCGCATCAATATAGCCTTAGAGTCCTTTTTACTCATCAAATAACAAAGTGCCGCATGATCGGTGTGAAAAATCACTTTGGTACCCATGAGGTACATGCAGAACTTTTCCATAGCAAAGACAATGGCTAAGAGTTCTTTCTCGGTCACCGTATAGTTGACTTGGGCTTCGTTCATGGTGTTACTAGCATAGTAGACCGGATGGAAGATCTTCTTGATTCTTTGCCCCAATACTGCTCCTACCGCCACGTCGCTAGCATCGCATATGAGCTCAAATGGTAATCTACAATTTGGTGCGGTAATGATGAGAGTAGTAGTCAACCTATACTTGAGTATCTCAAATGCCTTCATACAATCATCATTGAACACAAATTTGGCATATTTTTAATATAACTTGCACAAGGGGTTCACCACTTTTGAGAAATCCTTATTGAACTGACGGTAAAACCCCGCGTGACCTAGAAAGCTCCTCACTCCCTTGACGAAAGTAGGAGGAGGGAGTTTTGATATCACTTTAATTTTTGCTTTATCCACTTCAATATCATTCTTGGAGATCTTGTGGGCAAGGACAATGCCCTCCTCGACCATAAAGTGACACTTCTCCCAATTAAGCACCAAGTTAGTCTCTTCACAACGTGCCAATACCTTATCAAGATTGTCCAAACACTCTTCAAAAGAATACCCCACAAAAGAGAAATCATCCATGAAAACCTCGAAGAAGTCCTCCACCATATCAGTGAATATTGCTATCATACACCGCTGAAAAGTAGCCGGTGCATTGCATAAACCGAAAGGCATCCACGAGAATGCAAATGTGCCATACGGACAAGTGAAGGTGGTATTATCTTGGTCTTCAGGTGCAATAAGAATCTGGTTATATCCGGAATACCCATCCAAGAAGCAATAA
>ML335933.1:0-26652 GCA_005239505.1 Nicotiana paniculata
ATATATATATATATATATATATATATATATATATATATATATGTATATAGGTGATGGGTAAGTTGGGTCTAGGCTCTCTCATAGGCTCTCGTCCATACTAGGCTTTGTATCTCGACCAACTGGGCTCGCTCATAGGTGCTCGGCCACAGTAGGCTCAGTATGTATCTTACCATCTGATCAAAGGTTGCCCAATAGGGTCCTTCCTATCGATTATAGCTCGATGGTAATGAAAATACTATAATACTGTATATATAGACTCTCTGCTCTCTTGACTGGAAGAAGGAAATACCCAATTGAATATGAAGTCCCGATAAGGAGAATATTGTAACTTACGAGACTAGGAAAATATACATAAATTCCAGAATATGAATTTTTCTNAAGAGGTTGCCGGATAAGGGCCTGCCCATCGGTTATAGTTCGATGGTAATGAAAATACTGTAATACTGTATATATGAATTCTCTACCCTCTTGAATGGCAGAAGATAATACTTAATTGAATAAGAAGTCCCAATAACTAAAGTAGAAAATCTAAGTGAAATCTAAAACCCTTCAATTACATGAAAGACTTAGCTTGATAATTAGTACAAATTTCCAAGCTTATTGAACTGTATAGATCATCACAACCTAGTGAATATACAGCACACATTCAAATGATTTACACCTTGAATGGAGGGAAGTACTTCAATATGCATGTGACGGAATCTGAATGAAAAACTGGCGTCGCTTTTACAGGAATTAACATAGACATCCTTAACTGCTAAATGTAGAAACACTTATGAAATAGCATTATGTTTACGTATCTTTACTTGGATCATGCCAAAATGAAGAAAGAAATTAGCCTCAACATACCTAGAGTAGGGAAAAATTCGTATAATATTCTTGAGAAAGATTGCACCGTACTTCCTTAAAATCGCAAAATCTCACGTTATAGCTCCGACCATTGTAAATCACGTATTCAATTTCTCTGAAACGTGATGTTGTATCTTCACAATATTATTTGTGTAGCTCATGTTGAAAGAATGTTAAAAGAATGTAACTCACGTTGAAAGAATGTAACTCACTTTGAAAGAATTCTTAAAGAACGTTAAAGGTCTTATTTTTGTATAATTCAGGTTCTTGCCATACCTATATGTTAAAGTGACACCTTGACAAGCCTTTTATGAGTCACCCAATTGCCAAATTCAACGGCTGCCACATTTTTGGTAGTGCAAGCCTTACCCCAATTCACCATTAATTAATTACTAATTTCATGATTACTTTGATAATCTCCCACTACCCAATAATTAATCAATTACCTACATAATTAAGAATTATCTCAAATTACTTAAAATACTACTCACTTTTAATATACTTTGCACACCTTTCTATTATGGTCATGTGGTACCTTGTATGACACTAGTGCATAAATACGAGGTATTATAGCTTAGACCGTATTTTACCCCAAAACGTCAATTTTCGACGAAATTCATTTTCTTTGATTCGCTCACCCTCTCACTTGCATGAATTTACTTATCACTTGTTTAAAATAGTACAATACTTATAATCTCACAATAAATCTCATTCCCAAACTTACGTCGATTAACTTACGACGAAACTTTATCGTACGAAAATGTGGGATGTAACATCTCCTTTCCGAGCTTTCATCAATTTATTTATGACATATTTTTACGTACGAAAACATGGGGTGTAACATCATTTCCCTCTTTGGAACATTCGTCCTTGAATGTTGACCGATGCACTTATCATTCTCATAACCCATAGCTCTTGCGAACACTTTAATACTCTTCTAGCCATGTAGGCAACTATTCTTTGAATAAATACAAAGTCTAGGGTATTATCCCCCCCCCCCTCTAGTCCTCTTTCTCATGCCCCGACTTATGGTCGAAATCTTTCCGTAATTGTTGCTACCTCCTGTCATGCATCTTGTATGACTCTGACTTTGTAAGTGCGCTTATGCGACTCTTCTCTCCTTTTCCCTCCAGTTTTTAGCCAACCTCTAGGCTTCACTTTATAAACATATACAGAGCTTGACAATATGTCCCTCTTGGCATCTATAGGTATACTTGAAGTTCTTTGCTCGATACTTTTTTTTTTGAACTTAGGAATATTGCTATATCTTATTTCATAGATCCGCTTATCCATTTGTATGACTTTACTGCATCTAGGTAGGTCATACTATACCAAAACTCTTACTTTGATTTATCGTTACTGAGGTATGTTACCGAACTCCAGGTTACTTTCCTTACTTATCCCATATGTATAAATCTAAGTCATTTAGTGCTTCCTCATTACTTGTTCATCTTAAGAATTACGGCATAATCTCACCTCATACTTTGTGACTTGTGTCCATCCATTGTTGATTCACCTCAAAATTGAGCTATCATCTGCCACTGCTAACTTGATCTTTTATGTAACACTGCAGCTAGGGATCACGTCTCATTAGGGACCTCTAGAGTAATTAGATTGATCCATCTAGGGGCGATACTATACTTCCATAACCGTATTTCATAGTATCCAAATGTGATTCACCTTACGTGAGTATTTTAATCCGTACAATTCGTGAAATCCGTTTCAAATCATTATTCAATCGAGAGCCCAAACGTCATTCCTTATCCATCACAATTACACCCTTATTCTACTACCAGGGCAGCATTCCATTTCTTCTAAATGCCATTAGTCTTAGACTCCTTTGAGCTCATTCAGCGTATATTGAGCTTTGTATAACTTAGAGAAACCATCAGCTCTTCTTGTTTTCATGGGCTTAATCGTGAGGACTTATCCATTCTCGTCATCTTCTCACTCGCCCTTTCTTATCCTTATTCCTGTCTTCCTAAAACCTTGCCTCTTTACCATACTTTAGTTTGCCACTTACACGTATTCATTTATACTACTCGCAACCTCCCTTAAACTTTATTGCACCATAGATTTCCTTACATTATTTATGGAACATCGAGTGAGACTTCGCATTGTCTCAACTCTTCTTTACTCTTGTAATTTAGACCTCTCGATACCTAGAACCCATAGGCTGGAAATATTCCACTAACGATGCCGCTATCATTCTTGGATACTGAATTCTAGTACTTCTAGCATGTTGTCCAAACTATGGACAATTCACAACCTTCTGCATTTGAGGATCAGTACATTATTCATCCTTACCTTACTTTACCTTAAAAATCTTACACCACGCCTTCTAGCTCTTTCTGGTGAAAACTTCAATTAGACATTCTTTTTCTTTTATCTCCCTTGCTTCATTCATCAGCTCGTCGGGTTTCTCAATGTCCTCGCTCTACTAGGGACGAGAGTCACACTAAGGTAATATTTATCCCTTCCTAAATGGTAAATAATGATAATATTTATTAATTGGGTACCTCGTATCCTTCTTCATCTTGCTTCTTTTACTTCTTGAAACTTGTATTTATCTTCTGAGTCTCTCATTGTCTTTCATCATAAAGGTGGATAAATATTCGTGCCTTAATGTTCCTTATCAAGAGGCTTACACATCTTAGTATACACATGATCTGCTGAATACCTCATATTTATCCATCATAAGCATGATGCAAAAATTTAGTTCCTCTGACTCAACTCTTCCACAGCTATATCTCTTACCAACCATCTTTCTAGATGTAGGCATCGTTGTATCACGAATAAGATAGAGTTTAGAAAATATAGTTCTTACAACTGAGTTCTACCACACGATCTAGAATAGGAAGAAAGGGTGACAATTTTAAATGCCTCGTAGCCTCCTGATTATAAGTGTGGTGCACGACACATCCATAAATAAGACTCTACTAGATACAACTTGTAGACTCCCTCGGACATAACTGCTCTGATACCACTTTGTCACGCCCCAAACATGGGGAAGCGTGGCTGGCACCCAGTGCCGTACTGGCCCGAGCGAACCACTTTGTAACTCATGATCATTTGACCAAAACTAGCACATACATAGGTCGAGTTAGCTGAATTCGTTCCTTTTATAACTATCATGGCCCACATGGCCAGGACTCATATGGTACAACTATAAGTGGGCAATATTGTATCAATAAACTATCATTCTTGAAGCATGAATACATATGGGCCGTCAAGGCCTCTGACATACTGTACAAACTGAACCTATGTCTACAAAGTCTCTAAGATTATTTAACATCAACCAGAACAGGGCACCGACTTACCCATACGTCTATAGCTTAACTCTGACACAATGACTCATAGACTCGGGCGCACTCCGAATGAGGTGGAGTCTTACCGATCCTTCGCTGAATGCAAACCTCGTCTACTATGAGTGCTCGTCAATTTGATTATCTATACCTGCAGGCATGAATACAGCGTCCCCAATAAAAATACGTCAGTACGAATAATGTACTGAGTATCTAAGGCAATATATTAAAACTGAACTGATAATATAATAACTGAAAGAAACTGAGAGTCAAAGATAATCTGAAGGTATGCTTACCTGCTGATACAGACTCAACTCTCTCAATATAGTAAGTAAAATAGTTGTCCGACCCTATAAGGCTCGGTATATATATATATATATATATATATATATATACATAGTAGGCTTTCTCATAGGCGTTCGGCCATACTAGGCTCTGTATCTCGACCAACTGGGCTCACTCATAGGCGCTCGACCACAGTAGGCTCGGTATATCACTTACCATCTGATCAGAGGTTGCCCAATAGGGGCCTGCCCGTCGATTATAGGTCGATGGTAATGAAAATACTGTAATACTGTATATATGAATTCTCTACTCTCTTGACTGGAAGAAGATAATACTCAATTGAATATGAAGTCCCAATAACAAAAGTAGAAAATCTAAGTGAAATCTAAAACCCTTCAACTACATGAAAGACTGGCCTTGATAATTAGTACAAATTTCCAAGCTTATTGAACTGTATAGATCACCACACTCTAGTGAATATACATCACACATTCAAATGATTGACACCTTGAATGGAAGGAAGTACTTCAATATGCATGTGACGGAATTTGAATGAAATACTGGTGTCGCTTTTATAGGAATGAATAACGTAGACATCCTTAACTGCTAAGAGTAGAAACACTTATGAAATAGCATTATGTTTACGTCTCCTTACTTGGATCATGCCAAAATGAATGAAGGGATTAGCCTCAACATACCTGGAGAAGGGAAAATCTGTATAACATTATTGAGAAAGATTTCACCATACTTCCTTAGAATCGTAAAATCTCACGTTATAGCTTCGAACATTGTAAATCACGTATTCAATTTCTCTTAAACGTGATGTTGTATGTTCACAATATTATTTGTGTAGCTCACATTGAAAGAATGTTAAAACAATGTAACTCACGTTGAAAGAATTCTTAAATAATATGAAAGGCCTTATCTTTGTATAATTCATGTTCTTGCCATACCTATATGTCAAAGTGACACCTTGCCAAGCCTTTTATGAGTCACCTAATGGATTTTGTTGCAAATTCAAGGGCTGCCACGTTTTTGGTAGTGCAAGCCTTATCCCAATTCACCATTAATTAATTACTAATTTTATGATTACTTTAATAATCTCCCATTACCCGATAATTAACTAATTATCCACATAATTAAGAATTATCTCAAATTACTTAAAATGCTATTCACTTTTAATACACTTTTCACACCTTTCTATTATGGCCATGTGGTACCTTGTAAGACACTAGTTCACAAATACGGAGTATTATAGCTTAGGCTGTATTTACCCCAAAATGTCAAATTTCTACGAAATTCATTTTCTTTGATTCGCTCACCCTCTCACTTCCATGAATGTACTTATCACTTATTTAAAATAGTACAATACTTATAATCTCACAATAATCTCATTCCCGAACTTACGTCGATTAACTTACGACGATACTTTATCGTACGAAAATGCGGGATGTAACATCTCTTTTCCGATCTTTCATCAATTTACTTATAGTATATTTTTACGTACGAAAATATGGGGTGTAACAGCCCTAGTGTAAACATTATGGGTATCTAATTTAGTGTTTGTTTATGATTGAGTGTTTATTATTTAGCTTATTTCATGCTTTAATTTGTGGAATTAATGGTGGCAAACATTGAATTCATGCCTATTTGACTTAGTATTTACTTGATAAAGAGAGACATAGTCTAGGAAAACTTGGATAACGAAGAATCGGGTCAACCGAGAGATTGATTAACTCAATTAAAGGGTTCAACCTAGTGATAGTAATAACCCAACTTGAGCTTTTATCAACTATTTTGTGTGATACCATTTGGTCTTGAGAAAGCCAAATTGGGCATAATCACTCTATGACCAAGAGGTATTGAGTGGGTCATTGAGAACTGACAGCTATAATACACCCCGATCAACAAAGCAAACATTAAGGTTTTTATCCCATTAGGCAAACACCTAGGTGATGGTAACACCCCTAGGCTTTTTGTCAATTTGAAAAACATCAAAAACAATTATCCTAGTCTTATTTCTTTATTCTGCAATCCTTAGTATAAAAATAGAAATAGAAATAAAAATCCTCTTTTGGAAGTGCAAATCAAGATGATTCAATTTCACGCATTAAAATATATACCCTAACTCCCATCTAGCTCTATGTGGATTCGGCCCCGACTCTTTGTTGGGTCACTATAATTGCAAAAGACCATTTCATACGTTGTTTGAGGTGTGCATTTGGACGCGATCAACAGCTCACATAAAGTATTCTCAACAATTGTGCCTACGCGGCAGGATGATCACTAAATGAACATATTAGATCCTGCACATTTAGTGCAGAAGTGCAGCATGAGTACGTAAATCAACATGTACCTAGTAAGTATCTACCCTAACCCTAGTCACGACACGAAATCCCCACCTTCGGGACCGTGATGGCGCCTAACATTTCACTTGCTAGTCGAACCGACATTAGTGAATCTTTAAGCTAGTTTTATGAAATTCAAATAAGTAAAACCAATTAAACCGAAATGAAACTAAAACGAAGTACGAAAAGACATAAAAATGAAAAATATCTAAGTACAACCCAGATCTGGAGTCACAAGTACACGAGCTTCTAGTGTCTCTACAAATAGGGTTTGAAATAAATACAATTGTCTCGAATGAAAAGAACAGTAAATAGGGAGAGTGAAAGGGGACTTCAAGGTCTGTGGACGCCAGGAGATCTACCTCAAGTCTCCAAATGATAATCTGAGCTGATGCACCTCACGTATAGCTGGGACTGGTACCAAAACTGCACAAGAAGTGCAGAGTGTAGTATGAGTACAATCGACCTAATGTACTCCATAAGTGTCGAGCCTAACCTCGACGAGGTAGTGACGAGGTAATGACAGGACACCCACGTAAAGAAACTTGTGCAGACAGAAATATACGAACAACAGAACAACAAATAACTATTAAACATGTACTATTGGGAGGGTACATGTAAAAAGGGGTACAAAACACGGTGACTACAATAGGGAATGACAACATGAACAGTCAATAAACCTTCAGCCAATGAGACGGATAAACACAATGAATATAAACTGCACGACATCACCCTTTGTGCTTTTACTCTCAACCTCACCATGAAATAGTAATAATGGCACGACATCACTCTTCGTATTTTTACTCTCAATCTCTCCATAAAATGATAAATACGGCACGACATCACCCTTCGTGCTTTTACTCTAAATTTCCTGATAAAATGCTAAATATAGCACGACATCACTATTCGTGCTTTAACTCTCTTACTCACTATCTATAAATAAAAAATGGAACAATAATCGTCACAGTATCACCCTTTGTGCATAAACACTCTATCCCTTACCATGAAGCAATGAACATATAACATTTGGGAGAAATAATGGTCAAGAATAAGCCTTACGTCAACAATGTTTCCAATATAACGAGCCTCAACTTCCAATAACATTCAATCATCACAAATAATTCATAAATGTGTAAAGAATGATCAATTTAGTAATAAACTAGTCTAGACATGGATATCATAATCGAAGAAGGAAATAAATCACGAGAAACAAGTTTCAACCGCATGCTCTAACCAAACAATAATGCAAAAGTACTCGTCACCTCACATATACATTGTAACCAACATTTAAACACGTAGAAAATAGGAAAACAAGTTATAATCCCTCAAGTCAAGGTTAACCACGACACTTTCCTCGCTCCAAAAATCAACTCAAAGCTCAACCACGACTTTCCCTTTCGAACAAGCCTCTGAACTAACAAAATTTAGCAAATTTTCAACCAAATGATTCAAAAAAAGCCTTAGGAACTACCCACAAATGCAAAAGGTTCAATTTTGGTCATTATTGAAGAAGTCAACTCCCATGTATCCTTGGTCCAAATCCAAAATTCGAACCAAAAATTGAATACCCATTCACCCTTGATCCCGGCCATGTGTTTGTTTCGAAATCATACCTCAATTTTCGAGGTCTAAATTCCAATTGTACAAAAATTCCTAATTATACCCAAATCCCTAATTTCTACCATAAAAATCCTAAACTTTAGGTGGAAATATTATGAAATGAAATGGGTAATTCAAAGAAATAAGGTTAGAATACCAACGAATTAGGGAAGAAGAGCTCTTGGAAAAATCACCTCTATGGTTTCTAGAATTGAAAATTTGAGAGAATGAACTAAAATCCCGTTTTCCCATCTTAAGTTCATGCGCAGATGTCGCAATTGCAACTTGGGGTTCACAATTACAAACCCCGCAAATGCGAGAAATCCTTCACAATTGCGAAAGTCTCACATTTCTGCTGTCATCACAATTGTGATGGTTTATTCGCAATTGCGAACTTGAAATCCTTACAATTGCGATAATTTTGATCGCAAATGTGAACACTGCTCCCGCAGCCCCACTTTGTAATTGCGAAGAAATTGGTCGCAATTGCGAACCATTGGTGACCAGCTACTTTTTGACAATGCGAGGAAATAGCTCGTAAATGCTAACCTGACAAGAAGTCTTCTATATCGAAATTGCGATGCTAGACCTCGAAATTGGCCTGCACTAGAAACAGAAGAACACCAACTACGAATCTAAGTCCAAAATCCTTCTGTAGCCTATCCGACACTCACCCGAGCCCTCGGGGCCCCAAACTAAACATGCACACAAGTGCAAAAATATTATACGAACTCGCTCGCACGATCAAAACACCAAAATAATACCTAGAACTACAACTCGGACACCAAATGAAATGAAATTTTCAATCAAAACTTAAGAACTTCAATTTTAACAACTGGACGTTTGAATCACGTCAAACCAACTCTATTTCTCACCAAATTTGGCAAACAAGTAATAAATATAGTAATGGACCTATACTGAGTTTCGTAACCAAAATATGGTCCCGGCATCAAGAAATCCAAACATTGGTCAAAATTTTAAATTCACTAAGACTTTAAACTTCTAATTCTCGACAAAATGCGACAACTCGAGTTAGGGACCTTCGGATTCGATTTCGAACATACTCTTAGGTCCCAAAGCACGACACGGACCCACCGAGATCGTCAAAACATGAATCGAGTCCGTTTGCTCAAAACGTTGGCCGAAGTCAACTTAAATGGATATTTAGGGAAAAATTTTACATTTAATCAATTTTTAACATAAAAGCCTCCCAGAAAAAGACACTGAGGTGCACGCAAATCGAAGAAGGCTAAAATGAGATTTTTAAGGTTTTGAAGAACATAATTAAGGCTTAAAACTCTAGATGACCTATCGAGTCATCACAACCTCGGATAAGTGGTGACTAGGGGTCAACATCGACACTTACTAATGGCCCAATAAATCAATATGGTAAATCAGAAACAGATAAAAAGCACAACAGTAGTAGTGAGGTAAATGTGTAACTAACACAATCTTCCAAAATTCTTTTAACGATATCAATCTCGTATTCTATCTCACAACTCAGAAATATCAAGTGCCAATATCAAACGGATGAGGAAGTACCATATAAAGTACCAGGCATCAGTGGAAGGATAATCTCGTGAACATTTTGACTGCTAGCGATAAAACACACAATTATGCCAAGGTCGTAGTGCCCGATCCCAGGAAGAATATGATACTGCCGAGGCGAATGGCCCGATCCCATCATAACGTGTACACTACCGAGGGTCGAGCAACATGAACCATAGATGCATCTATTATACTACCGAATAAGTTCGCCTCGACAGTATAATTAAGCCAGTAGGATAAGTTCAAAATTCAAATATTACATGACAAAGTCCTAAGTTTACCCGGACATAAACATGCTTTAACTACGTACATACTCTCGTCACCTCGTGCGGAAGTAGCACCCACAACTAGTAGCACATACCAATCACGTCACCTAGGGGTAGTTTTTCCCCTCACAAGGTTAGACAAAGAGACTTACCTTAATGAAGTTAGGCTGGTATTCCAAAATAGACTTCTCGTGTGAAATGACCTCCCGACGGCTCAAATCTAGCCAAATTAATTACATAACATCATTAAACTTTATCGAAAACAATTCTGATTAATAGAATGTCGACTTTGAATTTACTTTAAAAATTCAACCCGAAAGTCAACTCGGGCCCGCATCTTGGAACCCAATAAAAATTCACGAAATTCGAACACCCATTCCGATACAAGTTCAACCATACCAATTTGATCAAATTACGATAACGAATCGACCTCCAAATCTTCATTTTTCGTTTTTCAAAGATTTTGTCAAAAATCTCATTTTTCTTCCAATTGATTGACTAATAATTGATGAATATAAAAATGGAATCATGAAATATAATGAATTTTAAATATAGAACACTTACCCAAGTCAAAGTCATTAAGAACTCCTCAAAATCACCGAAATTCGAGCACCAAAATCCAAAATGAAAATGAAAAAACGACCAAGATCCTTGAGTCTTCTGACCAGGTTCGCATTTGCAGATAAAACCTTCACATTTGTGAATGAACAGTAAACTCCAAAATAATTGTTCGCAATTACAAATGAACAGTGCCTCACTAGAAACCAAAAAACCCTATCTTCTCCGAAATGATCTGAAACTCATCCATAATCTCCCAGACACAAATCATACTATGAATTTCAATCATAAAACACGCTATGGATCAGTTCGCACACTCAAAACACTGAAAATATGTCGTCTTGACCCGATATTCACCTTGGTAAAACTCCAACAAGTCCCAAAATATGATACCCTGTCAAATCATACCAACAAGTCCCAAAATATGATACGAACTTAGTTAAGGCCTCAAAATCACATCAAACAATGAATCGCGCCTCGAATCAAATTATGAGTTATGAAATTTCCAAATTCTATAATTTTTGCCAATCCGGAATGACTCCCAGGTAGAATCGGACCAGAACTCAACAACTGACTTTATAAATACTCAAAGTATTACTGCTGAAATGGAAGACAAAAAAAGACGCACAAAGACTAAATTGAATCAAGTTCTGTAAGCAAAATTCCCAGGTTATTTGCAAGCGGAAGTATTGTGCAAATACTACAGTTCAACTAGAAGAAACAGTTCCATCCATTTATCATTGAGTCTAGTTGGTTATAGTAGGAGTTTTAAAATTGTATCTTTTCAGCTTTCTTAGAAGTAAACTGCAATAGGTACACACTATTCAAGTTAGAGTTAGCTTGACGTCTGTAGAAATTGGCTAGAGGCTAGTTGATACAAAGAGGATTAGAGTTAGTCCTATGATTACAAAAGAGTTTATTTTGTAAGTCAATTTGACTCAGATTTTTTAGTGAAGTGTTTGAGCAAATCCTACTGAGGAGTAGGTCGTGGTTTTTTCACCTTTTGAGCCAGGTGTTTTTCCACGTAAAATATCTGTGTCTTTACTTTACTGCTTTATTATTCCGCAAATAGTAGTAAGTGGTACATCAAGAAGAACCCGGTTCTTCTTATTAGACAACACTCAAAAATTGGGTACTGCACAATTAACTTATAATATTGTGTAGTATTGACGTCTAAAACATCAATTGATATCAGAGCATGTTATCCTTGAAAAGGCTAACACCTTGGAAAAGATCAAGATGAGTGCACCACCTGGGAACTGGGAAGGTCAATCAACTGCAAGACCACCACTCTTCAATGGCCAGTACTATTCTTAGAGGAAGAATAGAATGAAGAACCACCTTATTGGAGAGGACTATGAACTCTGGGACATAGTCACTGATGGACCACTTGAAACAATGAAGAAAATTACTGAAGGTGAAGATGTACCTAAGACTAGGGCTGACTGCATGACTGAAGATCTGAAGAAATGGGAGAAGAATGTCAAAGCAAATAAGTGGCTAGTGTGTGAATTAGGACCAGATGAATGTAGTAGAATCTAAAGTTGCACCACTGCCAAGGAAATCTGGGATACTCTACAAGTAGCTCATGAAGGAACAGCTCAAGTGAAGAGGTCTAGAGGTACACTACTATACTCTCAGTATGAAAACTTCACTATGAAAGAAGGAGAGACAATTCAGGAAATGTACACAAGGTTCACAACCTTGAAAAATGAACTCAAGTCTCTTGGAAGAATCATACTTGAAGAAGACAAGGTAGAGAAGATCTTGACAAGGGTTCTGCCTATCTCTTGGGAAAGCAAGATCACTGCTATCTAGGAATCCAAAAATATGGCAACCCTTAGACTGGATGAGTTGATTGGAAACCTCACTGCTTATGAACTCAGAAGGCAAACCATGAAGATGGATGCCCCAAAGAAGGAGAGAAGTCTAGCACTGAGGATCACTGAGGGAGCTGATCTGGAGGAGGATGAGATGGCCATGATAACCAAAGAATTCAGAAACTTTCTCATGAGGAAGAAGGGCATCTCCAGGGAAGGAAACTCCAACAAGGAAAAGGCACTAGAAAGGTCAGCTAATGAGGGATGCTATAAATGTGGCAAGACTGAACATCTCATTAAAAACTGTCCTCAGTGGGAAGTAGAGTGGAAAAAGGAAAGATATGAGAGAAGTAACAGGATGAAGGAATAGGTTCAACCCAAGACAAACACAACAAAAGCTATGGTTGCTGCTTGGGGGGAAAGTTCAGATGAAGAATCAGAAGATGATGAGACAGAAGATCAGGCTCTCATGGCAATTGGAGAATCTGATGAGGAGACTTATGAAGAACCAGAGGTAAGTATCTCACAACTTAAAACTAAAATAAAGTTTTTATCTAAGGAGAAACTCTCTGCGTTGCTACTTAACTTCATATATGATTATGAGGAAACAACCACAGAGAAGGATCAACTATCTAAAGAGTGTGCAATGCTAAAAGCAAAATGCATGGACCTGGAGATAAGGGTCAGTGAATCTGAAAAGAAAAACACTGTCTTGATGAACCAGGTTCATCCACTCGAAACTGAGATTCTAGAGCTAAAATCTGAAAACTTAAAGTTAAGACTAGGATCCAGTAAAAAGGTAGTTGATCACTCTCATGTCATGTTAGAAGAAAACATAGGAAAATTAAAAGATAAGATGTATGCTAAGGACGAGCAAATAAGAACTCTTAATGAACAACTTGGCAAAGTCAAACATGAATTAGATCAAACCTGTAAATAGAATAAATCCTCTAACGCCCTGATATGGCTTCAGAGAATCATAGTAGCAACAGAAGAGGGATTGGTTTTGCGAGTCAATTGCGTAAGTGGGATCCCAAAAGAAAGTATCTCACTCTCCCTGAAAATAAAATCTGCACCCATTGTGGGAAGACTGGCCACTATAAATATGAGTAAGCTGTAAAAGAAAAGGCCAGTCAGAAAAATGAGAGATTCATTAAAAAGAAAAACTAGCTAAAAACTAGGCCAGAAAAATCTGATTCATCCATTCTCTCATAGAAAAGGACCCAAACTAGTTTGGGTACTTAAAACTAACCCCCTGATTTCCTTTTGTAGGTTCAAGTGAGAGGAGGAAGCCAGATTTGGTACTTGGATACTGGCTGCTCAAAACATGTGACTGGGAACATGGAACAGATCCTTTCACTTGAAAGTCTCAAAGGAGGAAATGTCTCATTTGCAAACGGAAAGAAAGGTGAAATCATTGGGGTTGGTAAAGTAGGTAAGGATGATACACGATATATTGAACATGTGTATCTCATAGATGGCTTGAAATATAGTCTGATCAGTGTATCACAACTATGTGACAGAGGTAACCTGGTTGTTTTTACTTCCACAAAATGTTTTGTGATCAACCTGCTTACTGACAAGATTGTTTTGCAGGGAAAAAGAATGAATAACATCTATGTCATAGATTTGTCCACACTATCTGAAAATGAACTCACTTGTCTAAGTATGTTGGACAGTGATCCCCTCATGTGGCACAAACGACTTGGTCATGCAAGTCTAACTTAGCTTAACAAACTAGTCTCTAAGGACTTAGTGGTATGACTTTCTAACATTAAGTTCAAGCAAGACAAAGTTTTTGAGGCATGTGCTAGGAGTAAGCAGGTAAGTTCCTCTTTCAAAAGTAAGAAAATGGTCAGTACCACCAAGACATTGGAACTGGTTCATATGGATCTATGCGGTCCTATGAGAACTTTAAGTAGAGGTGGTAAGAGATATGTGATGGTGCTAGTTGATGATTTTTNAGAATTTGATATGTTCACCTCATTTATTAAGAAAATTCAAAATCTATTGGGACATTAACTGGCATCAATAAGATCTGACCATGGTACTAAATTTGAGAATATTAAGTTTGTTGAGTTCTGTGATGAACATGGTGTTAATCATAATTTTTCTGCTCCTAGAACCCCAGAACAAAATGGGCTTGTTGAAAGGAAAAACAAAACTCTTGAAGACATGGCAAGAACCATGCTTCTATCAAGCAAACTACCTCACAGCTTTTGGGCAGAAGAAATTAAAACTGCATGCTACATTATTAATAGATGCATGACCAGACCTCTGGTAGATAAAACTCCCTATGAATTACTAAAAGGGAGAGAGCCCAACATATCCCATCTTAGGGATTTTGGATGCAAGTGTTATGTGCATAATAATGGCAAAAATTCTCTAGGAAAATTTGATCCCAGAAGTGATGAGGGAGTTTTCTTGGGATATTCAACACATAGCAAAGCTTATAAAATATACAATAAAAGAACTATGTGTGTAGAAGAAAGTGTACATGTTGTCTTTGATGAAACTAACACTTTATCTGAGAGACAGGAACCAGAAGATGAGGAGCNAGGAATTCTACATGGAAATACTGACCCTGATCCTGTTCCACAAATACAAGACAACATGGAACAATCCAGAAGTGAACAGCTGGTACTCAAACCACACAGATATCAGAGTTCTCACCCTCTTGAGAATATCATAACAGACTTGAGATCTGGAATCAAAACTAGATCCTCCTTGAAAAATCTGTGCGCGTTTGATGCATTTCTATCCTTGATTGAACCAAAGAACATTGTTGAAGCCCTACAAGATATTGATTGGGTAACAACCATGCAAGAAGAGCTGAATCAATTTGAGAGGAGTCAAGTATGGCACTTGGTACCCAGGCCACTAGACAGATCAGTAATTGGCACAAAGCGGGTATTCAGGAACAAGATCGATGAGGATGGAACTGTTACAAGAAATAAGGCTAGACTGGTTGTTCAAGGATACAGCTAAGAAGAGAGAATTGACTATGATGAGACCTTTGCTCCTGTGACAAGATTGGAGGCACTCAGACTTCTTATAGCATTTGCTGCACACATGGAATTCACTCTTCATCGTATGGATGTAAAGAGTTCCTTTCTTAATGGCTATTTGAAGGAAGATGTATTTGTAAAAACAGCCTCCTGGTTTTGAAAGTAAAGAGTCACCTAATTATGTATATAAACTTGACAAGGCTCTCTATAGTCTCAAGCAAGCGCCTAGAGCTTGGTATGAGAGATTGTCAAAATTCCTGCTGAAAGTACAAACGAGGCAAGATAGACAGTACTTTGTTCCTAAAGAAAAGGAGAAAGATTTTCTGATTGTGCAAATATATGTTGATGACATCATATTTGGGGAAACTACTGAAAAGCTTAGCAAGGAATTTGCTACATTAATGGGAAGTGAATTTGAAATGAGTATGATGGGTGAACTAACCTTCTTCTTAGGTTTGTAGATCAAACAAACTCCACATGGCACAATGATACATCAACAGAAGTACGTGAAAGAACTCCTCAAGAAATTCAAAATAGAGGATTCAAAGGAGATAGATACCCCAATAGCCACAACTACAAAATTGGATGTGGATGAACTTGGTTCATCCGTTGATCAGAAACATACAGATGGATGATTGGGTCTCTACTCTATCTTACTGCAAGTAGACCTGATATTGTGTTCAGTGTGGGACTATGTGCTAGGTTTCAAGCCAATCCAAAGGAGTCCCACCTCACTGCAGTAAAACAAATTTTAAGATATCTGAAAGGCGCCACTGATCTATGCCTTTGGTATCCTAAAGGTAGTAATTTTGACCTTGTAGGATATGCTGATGCTGATTATGCAGGTTTCTTGGTTGACAGGAAAAGTACTTCAGGCGTGGCTCACTTTTTGGGCTCCTGCCTTGTCTCTTGGGCCACCAAGAAACAAAATTCAGTAGCCTTGTCTACTGCTGAGGCTGAATATGTAGTTGCAGCCTCTTGCTGTGCCCAGTTGCTATGGATCAAGAAACAACTCCTGAATTTTGGTATAGATGTGGGATGTATTCCTATTTACTGTGTTAACACTAGTGCAATCAGTATGACTAAGAACCCGGTTCATCACAAGAGAACTAAGCACATAGATTTTAGGCACCATTTCCTGAGGGATAACTATGAAAGGGAATGATCTCAATCGAATTATGTGCTACTAATTGTCAAATTGTTGATATATTGACCAAAGCATTGAGTAGGGAGCATTATGAGAGAAACCTGCTTGAATTAGGGATGATTAAGATCACCTAATTGAAAAACAGAATTGAAAAAAAGGAAGTTTTTTTTGCTAAAAAATTTTAATTAAGTACGTAATCAGATTAATCATTGCTCAGTACTATGTCTTTATTGCCATACTCTTCTGTCATGTATTAATATGATTCCCTAGTCACTAATGATGTTTCTCTATCTTTGTGAATTGAGGCAAAATAAAGATTTTTAACAGGATGAACCTAGTTCATCCATGCTGGTTTACGTGACTGACAAGGTACGTTCTCATCTCCATACATGTATTAATTCAAGTACAGTCATACATGAGCAGGACTCTATCCATTTATGGTTCAAATTCAATTCTCGTACTTACCCAAATAATGAACCAGTTTCAAGAAGTCCCGTCTCAATTAGTTAGCCTAGTTTTAGGGGGAAAGTATTTGTCCAATCAATGTCCAATCGCTGACAGTTCTTAATCGATTAGGATCCTACTTGCTTAATACAATTCTGTTGAAATCTCCCCAGCTACAAGTTATAAATAGGCCATCATTACTCATTGTGCATAAAACACCAGTCGAACCTTGTTCAACTCACTCAACTCAAAATCCCTACTGCCTATTATTTTCTTCTCTCTCTAACCAAATCAAAATCATGTCGTCTCCTCCACCAGCTTCTTCTGACTCATGCCCAAACAAAGATTATGATGGGGGAAACTATGAATCTAATTCAAACTCCCCCTCAGTCTATAGTTCCGAGTCTCCTAAAAAATCATCAACCCCAGAACACTCTACAATCCCTGAACCCACACCAAACCCTACCCCAACCCCCAAAACCCGTCGTGTTAAGGTTGTTGCACGTAAACTTGTGGCTTCTAGTTCAAGAGCAAAATTCTTGGAAGAATTGTTATGTGCTGAGGAATGCTCTAAACCAGAATCATCCAATGATTCATTCAAATCAGCCAATGAAGACGAAGCACATGGTTCATCCAATGCTGAGAAAGGTAATACTGAAGTTACCTCTGATTTAAATTCTGCTGAGAATCGATTTGTGTTGGTGGGATCTAAGGTGGATATGGAAGTGCCAAGAAGGAAAAGAAAATTTGAGAAAGAGAAAATTCTTGAGAATGAGGGTGAAGTAAATGTGAGAGGGTCCGGGGAGGATGGTACCACGCTTGCATTTTGTGGCCCCGTTCTTGAAAATCTTGAAGAAGATGTCATGGTTTTAGGAGGAACTACTGAAGTTGAGGAAGCTGTTGCTGGGTTGGAGAAGTTGATGAAGGAAATAGATGAACATGTTTCTTCTGGAAAAGGAACTTTGGCTGAAAGACTAAAGAAGCTGGGGGACTCATACAACCCTAAGAAGAGAAGGACTCCAAAGTCTAGAAAGTCTAAAGCCTCAATTCCTTCAAAGAAAAGGAAGACTGCTGATTCTGTTGGTGTACCTGTTACTAGGGTACGTGCGACGAGAAATATTATACGAGAAGAGGAGGAGAAATTGGAAAAAGCTCTGCAAGAGAGCAAAAGAAAGAAGGCAGAGAAGGGGAAAGCAAAGGTAGGGGAACATATTATTGTTGACGATGAAGAGTGGTTGGACCTGGTCTAATAAGAAGGGGAGGCTGCTCCAGTGGTTATCAAGACTCCCAAGCCCAAAAAGGCTAACACTTCTTCAAAGAAGTAAGATACTGTGTCCATCACCACTGGGAGTACTACTTCAAGGACAAGGTCTAAGATAAAGAAGGTGAAGAAAGTACAGATTATTGAGAGAGATGATGATCCAGAATGGAGTGGAGAGGAAGAGAAAGAGGTTGGAGAAATGTCTACTAACAGAGTTTCCATGTTTGGCAAGAGAAATCTTGAAAGGGAAATTGTTGAAGGATTTGGAGGAGCCTGGAATGAGGTATTTACTGGATTTTTTGGCAGCGCAGGGCTGGAAGGACATGGTCCTGTATGGAAGGCAGGCTGGTCAGAAATGAGGTTATGGAGTTCATGGGGAATGCCACAGTCATTAGAGGCAGGGTCACCTCATTGGTCAAGGGAGTTGAAGTCTCCTTTGATGCTCAAGAACGGGGAGTCATTCTAGACATTCTAGCTGAGCGTTATGAAGACTACACGAGGCAGGGATGGCCGTATTTAGATAGAATGGCCTCAGCTCTCAATATCACCAGATTCTTCTGCGACAATGAGAAGGAGATTGAACCTAGGGCTGTGTACAAGAGTGAGATGAAGCCTGAGCATAAGTTGTTCTTTGAATTTGTGATCAAGTTCCTGCTGCCCAGACAAGAACGTAGACACACTGCTAACTACATAGATTTAACCCTTATGGAGTGTTTGTACAGAGGCAAGAAGATTAATTGGCCAGCTTTTATCATCCAGCTCTTGGACAGAGTGGTGAATGGTACCAAAGCGCATGCGATCCCTTATGGCTTTATTTTGACTGTCGTTCTTGCTCATTTTGGAGTTCCTACAAAGAAGGCTGAGATGGCTACTACTAAGGATTTCTTTGGGAAGGACACTCTGATGTCTTGTGATTATACTGTCAATGCCCCGAAAGATGAACCTGGTTCATCTCGGAAGCTACCAGTCAACAGTAAGGTCCGTACTCTGGTGCAATAAAGCGAGTTAAATTATATGGAGATCCTTCGATTGAGGTCTCTCTTAATTGAGGTGGAAGCTGAGCGTGATGCTCTCAAAGCTGAGTTAGCAAAGGAGAAGGAGAAAAATGAGGTGTTTTACACCAAATGTTGTCCCTTCTACAAACCAAGAACCCAGCCTCATATGCACCCTCCCAGCCTTAGGAATTTCCAGTGCTACCCCCTCCAAACCTATCAGGTGTCCAGTTTGGGACAGTGTCTAGTTTTTGTTTCAGTTTTTATTCTGTTTTTCTCATGTTTTGGCTGTTTTGATTTTCTGTTTTGGTGTTGATCATCCTTGTTAATAAATGAAAGATTGATGTTTTGAAAAATGTCTCAATTTCTTATTTAGATTACATTATTAGTTTCTTGTGATGATTAATCATGTTTGCACCCGCAGTTGCCTAAATTGGCCATGAGTGAGAATTAAAAACTGGTAAGTATCATTTTGCAACTTTTCGATGATGCCAAAAAGGGGAAGATGTGTTGTGGGTTTGCTGGTTCAAAATTTTCAAAAAGTGATATTTATAACCTAATGAACCTAGTTCTCAATAATTAATGCTTAAAAATATACAAAGTGTTTGAAGTGTATACAGGATAAAAGCACAGAGTTTGTCATCATCAAAAAGAGGGAATTTGTTGGCCCATGTCACTGAATAGGTTTTGAAGATTGACAAATGTTGACAAGATGAACCAGGTCCATCAAATCATACGCATCTAAACGGAGCAGTTGGCACAAGAATCGTACAAGCATAGGAAATATCAGTGATTGCTGAGTATCAAAGAACTAAGAGGATGTCTCCTAATACAAAAAGAATGCAAACTGATGTAGATGAAAGAAGTTGAATTCAGCAAGGACAGAACAAAGGAAGGAAGTTGAGTTTGATAAGAACTTGTTCTCCCAGGTAGAATCGGACCAGAACTCAACAACTGACTTCATAAATACTCAAAGTATTACTGCTGAAATGGAAGACAAAAAAGACGCACAAAGACTAAATTGAATCAAGTTCTGTAAGAAAAATTCCCAAGTTATTTGCAAGCAGAAGTATTGTGCAAAGACTACAGTTCAACTAGAAGAAACAGTTCCATTCGTTTATCATTGAGTCTAGTTGGTTGTAGTAGGAGTTCTAACATTGTATCTTTTCAGCTTTCTTAGAAGCAAATTGCAATAGGTATACACTGTTCAAGTTAGAGTTAGCTTGAAGTCTGTAGAAATTGGCTAGAGGCTAGTTGATACAAAGAGGATTAGAGTTTGTCCTAGGATTACAAAAGAGTTTATTTTGTAAGTCCGTTTGGCTCAGAGTTTTTAGTGAAGTGTTTGAGCAAATCCTACTGAGGAGTAGGTCGTGGTTTTTTCACCTTTTGAGCCAGGTTTTTTTCCACGTAATTTATCTGTGTCTTTACTTTACTGCTTTATTATTCCGCAAATAGTAGTAAGTGGTACACCAAGAAGAACCAGGTTCTTCTTATTAGACAGCACTCGAAAATTGGGTACTGCATAATTAACTTATAATATTGTGTAGTATTGACGTCTAAAACATCATATTGAAACCATAAAAATTCCATTCCAGAGTCATTTGCTCAAAAGTCAAACATTGGTCAACTCTCCCAACTTAAAGCTTCCGAATTGAGACTTTTCCTTCCGAAACAACTCCAAACTTCCTGAAGTTCAATTTTGACCACACGTACAAGTCATTAAACATGAAGTGAATCTACTCGAGGCCTCAAAATGTAGAATGATGCGCTAGAGCTTAAAATGATCGCTCGAGTCGTTACATCATGTCCCCCATTTAAACATATTTTCATCCTCAAACGTGCCAAGAATTTCTCTGAAGTTGCCCCAAAATAATATTCCATCACCTTGAGACCTACTCATGCTACCACAACCCAGTTGAGCACATTAGCTCTAGCCATATTGAAGATCCTCCCTTTTATTTAGTCAATAAGCCTTAGAACCAATTTCCAGCCTCCGAATTTCTCTACAAGACCTGATTTTAACATACGAACGCCGTATCAATCCCTGCACACTGAGCCCATACAATATCATGCACCCATGCTGACATCACACAATGCACCGCATAACTCATTTTCCCATGGTAACCTCCTCCTAGCACTATAACTGCAAATTCATCGACCCGATGCCCGTAGTATACCTCATAACATATATAAGTGTTGTTTCAATCCTCACAATACTGCAACGATGAAAGGGATACGTAGGAACTCATAATCACCCGTCAAATCAATAACTCACTGAGTTCTCTGGTCAACAAGAACTTTTGCCTCATTCTGAATTGATAGTGACATTTTCCCTCTAACATACCCTATATATATCTGATTGCACTGATTTCAGGTCTAATAATCTCGTCTCACCCACTACAACTGCTCGGGAAATAATCCAACTCAAACACCGCCAAAAATTTCATATGAGCCATCAATGTGCCAAGAAGCTACAAACTCGAATATGATACCTAAGGAAAAAATGAACTGTGGAAAAGAACTACTCGGCCCGCGTAACGAATAAAATGGTCGAACATATGCTATGAACCCTCGTCAGGAAATGAGGAACAAAATACACAAAAATAAATATAAGGAACCGTACTCAACATCTTACTGTTGCAGCCTACAACTTGATCCACATATGATACCGTTGCGCCGTGCAAGCGGATCCAGACATGACATCATTGCAGCGTGCAACCCGATTCAAGCAACATACATGTGGCGGCGTACCACCCGATCCACACATAATAATAAATAAGAAAATAACCATCAAGCCATAATGCTTATACCTACAAAATACCCGAATATAGACCACAAGCACGCCAAGTGCCAAAATACAACCCTGTAGAGATGGATAGCGCCATGCGCTACAAAACTCGAGCTCGATCCACTGCAAAAACTCGATCCTTAACCACATAACAGACCCGAAATCCTTAGGCACTACACTTTAATTCTTGAACCCACTAGGACCGTTATTGAGAGTCACCCACTCTAACCTGGTCCCGAATATAACAAAACTCCAACGCTCTGCTAGAACATGAACACCCCCTCAAAGAAGCATCTAACTGAATTTTTTTCCTTGTACATCACATCCACAAGAAGCATAAACTTTGAGTCTTCCCAAAACTTGCACATGAACTGATAAGGCGAAATATAACACACATTCATCAAGTTCTTTACTCAAGTTACCCCTGATATTTTCTCTTCTCTGTCATAATTAGTCCACCAATGAATCGATAACCATAAATCACACAAGCTGATAAACCACGTGATCCAATCGTAGACGGTGGGCTCCCCCGCTTAGCTTTAAGCTACACGCACATAAGTCAAGAATTCACAAAGATTCTGTCGATACCCAATTTTGCCCTCATATTTTTAAAATAAGGATATACACTTTCAAAATATTATTTTTGTATCATTATTTAATTTATAAGATTTATACAAGTACTTTTACAATTTTCCATAATTTTAGAGCTTTGTGATGATTTAGTTACCCAAAGTTATTATTTGCATCAACATATGTGTTTCTGTATATTTTACTTTATTTTATGTAAGTATATTTATATTTTTAAGCTATTCACATAATTTTACAATAATAGCGTATATTTACATAATTACATTTTTATTACATTATTTGCGCCAAAATAGCATGTTTTAAATATTTTTTTAATGTTAAGTTATTATTTTCAATCATTTTATTGCACGAGTAATATTTTTTTTTTCCATTAATTATTTTGTAAATTATTTTTAAAATAATTTTTGTGTATTTAATTATTAGCCCAATATAGGGATAATTTTCGGACCAAAAACCTTGGCCCAATACCCCTCAACCCAGCACCAGCAACCCACTATCCTATAACCATCTCCTGGCCCACCCCACTTACCTTTTATCATGGCCGTTGATCTCAGGTGATCAACGACCCGCAATAACCTTCCCCCTTTCCTTATATCCCCTCAAGCTAAATCCTAGGGACGTTCCCACCTAAACAGCCGCCTATGAAGCCTCTCCATTCCACTCATCTCTGACAAAACCTAGCCGTCATACCCTCAAATCCTCTCCGAATTCGAGCCCCATATGGAATCCTTTCGTGATTCTCTTGCCTTATTCTGCTACTACTCACGTGTTCATGGTGTTACTTGATATTTACCTAATTTTGGTAAGAGTTGCCTACAATACGGGCGTGATTTGGCTCTATTTTTCTAAAAATTTTGCCGATGTTTTATCTATATATACTCTACAATGAATGATTCTCGCATTTCCAACCAGATTCATGGCCATTGGAATCAGCTAGGGTTTAAAATTTTGATTTCCCCTTTACCGGTTCTATTACTGGTTACATGTGATATTCTTTCCTTATTTTGTGATTGATGAATAGTTTTCCTTGTTTATTTGCTTAATTCTATCACTATATAAAACACTCCCCATTTTCCCATTTCAAGAGATTCTAATCTCTAAAAAAAACTACTGATGTCTTTGTTATTCTTGCCTTACCCTATCCTGAACTTAAATTCTTGGCCGGCTGAAAGCCAAGACCACCGGAATTCGTTTATTCGACTTTTGTCAGTGCGAGCACTGCCTGGGGTTCATCTGAAACCCTTGGGAACTCTGACGCACTGAGATTTTGGGTTCTACTACTCATTTTGCTATTGACATTCGAGATATTACTGAAATTTTTCTTTGTTTACTCACCTATCAATTAGTAACTGGTAAGTACCTATGACTCTTGCAATATCATTCTCTTTGAGTTCCTGTTTTTCATATTCATGTCTCTGATATTTTTATGTACCAACATGCTATTGTATCCTCTGAATCTCTTATTGAGGCTCTATGTCTTCTAGTAATCAAACTTTCTTGTTTGTTGCCTTGGTTCTGTTTTCTTAAACCTGATTATTTAAATATGTGTGTTCGAATGCTTATTATTGCTGCCTATTCTGGATTTAGCTTATTTCCTTGTTTTGTATTCTTTTGAAGAGTCAACTCATGCCCAAAACACGATCTAATTCTTGTTGAATCATGCATGTGCAACTTAATACTTTCTAGAGTTAATTCCTGATCATGTTATTAGCCTAAACCTGCTTTCCCTTGCTACTTGTAAGCTAATGTGTATCCACCTTCCTGTGAAAAATCAATGCATGTGTTTCAGGTCTTGTTGAGTTACTCTTGCCTAACTTGCTCAGTTTCTGAGGTTGTACTGATTAGATAAGGAATGTATCCATTCCATTTGAGTTCTAATGTATTTAACATTGCTTCTAGGGAAAATTTCTATGTTAACTTATTCTTTTATGTCTAGTAACTGGTATGAGTTATTATGCTTGCCTAATCCAGTCCTCTTAAGTTCATATATTTTCATGAGTTCTCTAGACTTTGGCGATGTTATAGTCTGTGCTACTAGGTTGTCATTGTAGTGCTTGTGATCATGTTAGGCTCCCATGTTAGAAATCTTCATGTGAAATTGCTATCCCTCTGGCTATAATTACTATGAATAAGGCTCACTTGTCTAAAGTCTTTTCAGATTAATTCTGGCTAATATCATGTGCTAAACTTGATTTATGGAAACTTGGCATGTGTGTGTGTGTGTTCACCCTGTTAACTCAATAGACCTGCTTCTTAATCCCTCGTAGTGTGTAACTATGTTCAGCATGCTACACCCTTTCCTTTGTTGAATTATTGCTCAATATGGTGTTAGTTATCTATGTCAAACTTGCTATGTTAAAGTTGTCCACCTAGTTGGCATGTTCATGCCCTCTTGTTTGACTAATCTTGTTCCCTTAGCTTCTAAAAAGGTGATGATATGTTTATGTAATCGTGTCCCTATGAGGTATCACTGTTGATAGACTTTAGAGTTGTAAATTGGTTGCCATTAATGGTTCCTCAGACGGGTTCGAGTTCATGTGTGGCCCCGGGTTGCGCAATTGATACACTCTCACATTTGAAGTGTGTTTGGATTTGGGTCTACTATTCGTGTGACAAGTGAACCTACTGAAGGCCAGTTATTACTGGGTTATTTCTCTTTTGGGCATGCTCTATTTATTAGGCATGTAGTCTCTCAGTATGTAATATTTGCATTCTATTCATTATTTGGGCCTGTAATAATTTACAAACAAAACAGATGGGGAAATTAGTAAAAGGGGGATTTGGTATTCTAGTTCTTGCATGAATGGGTAGAAAACATGCCTATACAGTCTACGTGGTCAATATGCTATTTTGTTCAACATGCCATATATGCTAGTTAGTTTTATGTGTTGTACACCAATAGAAAGCATGCCTATAGGAATCATGCGCACACCTCACTTCATTTGTCGAATATCCTACATTAGTTTCTATGTCTACTATTCAACACTCTTAGATAACAAGCCTATAGGATACAACAATGCAATACCTTTGCTCATCTATATATCATGACCATATGGTCTTAACTAATTAATCAACAACTTCGTGCTGTTTACACTAATTCACTTAGATAGCATGCCTTTAATAATAAAGTGTTATAAAATCAAATCCAATTGTCAATTGTTAGAAATCCTTCCCATAGGATGTTTATTGGCGCTAATAATCCTGTGTTTTCAAATGACTCCACTGCCTATTTACGCAAAACGATTAGATATCATGTCTCTAGGACTTGCAATGCTCAATTTGCCTATACGTTAGTCCAGAAATTACAACACTGCCTATATAATATTGGAATACAGAATCACTTAGAAATCATGCCTATAGGTCTGGAAATGTTCTAATTTTCTAGAATACTTCTTACTATTGGGAGTCAGAATCACGTAGGGATCCTGACTGTAGGACTTAACGATTAACAACGTGCACTGCATAATTTGGAAAATATGTGACTGATCGCGTGCTTTTGTGCTTATGTGTGGAGGCTAACTTGAGCCTTTTATTGCTATTATGTGCAGTCCTACATGTTTTAAATGTCGCCTAGTTCATTTTGAGCACCCAAAGTAAAGTATAAAACCACCCAAATAGAGGTCCAAAGCCTTCTAGCCCATAGGTATGGGACAGGTAGTGCACGCATAGGGTACGACCTAGATTTGAATTA
The DNA here is from genome assembly GCA_005239505.1 of Nicotiana paniculata. Classification (NCBI taxonomy): domain Eukaryota; kingdom Viridiplantae; phylum Streptophyta; class Magnoliopsida; order Solanales; family Solanaceae; genus Nicotiana; species Nicotiana paniculata. The sequence goes on from ML335933.1 coordinate 26,498, forward strand.
GAATGCTTTTAGGTAAACAACTTTAACATAGTAATCAGGTAGTAGGAGATGATACTTTGTGCCCACTGAATAATATGAGCAACTCCTACCTCAAAGGAGTTGCGAAGTATTATTTATGTTGCACGGGGTGATCCTTTAGGCTAAAAAACTTAGGA